>JAOVVI020011233.1:0-12733 GCA_028571085.2 Nepenthes alata | reverse complement strand
ACATTTTATTTATTTATCAGACTAATAATTATCAAATAAAATATAATTAATATTTAAATATTTATTAAATATAAATTTATAAAAATTAACTATCAATTGTCCTACCATTATATCTCACTTATCACTTATCATTATTTGTTTATACATTACTATTATTTTATTTTTAATTTAATTATCCTTTTTTAATAAACTTATTATTAAAAAATATGTAATATTGTATTTATGTCCGCATTGTAATTTTATCCTGTATTTTAGACTAGTGTTATTTTTTTCTTATTTTGTAGTATATATTTTTTAGGGTGGTATATTTTTATTTTAGGTTATTTTTGCAATATATATCTCCACTCCCTCTCCCTCGTGCAGTGTGTGAAAATTGTAATAAAAAATCCTCACAGAATATTAATGAGACGGCAGGCTTTCTGCCATTTTCGATCTCAGCCTTTGCTTTTCGTCTTCGCCTTCCTTTAGCTTCGTCTTCCTCAAACTCCTTACGATTTCTTACATAGTATCAGAGAGAATGGAATCACACCGGCATCCGTCAGACAATATGTCAAACACCGACCACCCCACTTTCGATTTCAACCCAAATCTCTTGCGGTTTCAAAATCTTTCAGATCCTACAAATCCGTTTCATCTAGAGGCCGGTGATAGTCCCGCCGTTACTCTAGTCGCCGATTTACTTACCATCAATAATTATTCTACTTGGTCCAGAATCATGCGTCTAACTTTGAAGGTTAAAAATAAACTTCACTTCATCGATGGCACTGTTCCTAAACCCATCGATTCCAACTATCTCCATTTTAAAGCCTCGGGACGATGCAATGATATGGTAGTATCTTGGATACAAAACTCCATCAGTCCATCCATTAAATCTAGCGTTATTTTTGTTGATGACGCCTTCAAAATCTGGAAGGAGTTGCGGGATCGTTTTATCCAGCAAAATGGGCATCGTATTTTTCAATTACAAAAATCATTGGCAAGCCTCTTGCAATAGCAAGATCCAGTAAGTTTTTATTATGGTAAACTGAAAATAATCTGGGATGAGCTTCTAATATATGACCCTATCCAAGATTGTGCATGTGGTAAGTTAAAAGTGCTCGTCGATTATTATCAGAGGGATTGTGTTATTCAATTTTTAATGGGTTTAAATGATTCTTATACTAACGTTTGGGACCAAATTATGTTGATGGATCCCCTTCCATCCATCAACAGAGTCTTCTCCTTTATACAGCAATAAGAGAAACATCATCAGATGTTGTCCTCTATTCACCCCGAACCAATGGCTTTACGGGTTGTTAATAACCCTAAGAAATTTGTGAAACATAACTCTGTGCAAAAGAAAGACAAGCCCTTTTGTGTTAACTGTCGTGTCTCAGGACACACCATTCAATAATGTTTTAAGGCTGAGAACGCCGAAATGCCTGTTTGTACTCATTCTAATAAAACTGGTCATATTGTTGATAAATGTTATCAACTTCATGGTTTCCCTCCCAATCAAAAATTGTATGATAAGTCTGGAACGACAACTTTTTTGGCCAACCATTCGAGCTTTAACACTATGTCTGCTCATGAGGGCAATGAGGATGACAAAGTAGCCTTGACCAAAGCTCAATTCGGGCAACTCATGAACCTGCTGCAATCTAAAGATCCTGCTGTCTCTGTTAAAACAGCTAAAGAAATTTCTTCTCCTTTTGATCCCATTGGTGATCAGTCCAAAACGGGTAACATAACTGATATTGATTTCTGCTCTGTCCCTTCTGCTTATAATAAAAATAGTATTTAGATATTGGACACCGGGGCCACAGACCACATGATCTGTGACTCCTCTCTTATCTTCATAAGAAGATTACAATTTTCAGTTCTGTGAAACTGCCTGATGGAAGTAAAGTGTCTGTTCTGACATTGGTGATGTTAAATTGACTACAAGGATAACACTTGAAAATGTTTTATGCGTTCCCTCCTTCACATTTAATTTGATTTCCGTAAAAGCCCTTACTGCTTCTATTCATTGCTGCAGATTCTTTTTCTCTGACATTTGCCTGATTCAGGACCTTGCCTCCTGGACCACGATTGGGATGGGTGAAGAGAAAAATGGTTTATACTATCTGCTGAATAATGATGTTCATCCAAATAACTTGGCTGACCTTCTCTCCAAATTTGTGAAGCACATTGCGAAGCCTTCTGCTAATTTTATTTCGTTACCGATTAACTTATGGTATTACAGATTAGGTTACATGTCACATTCTAGAATTCAATTGAAACATGATCCTGTTGTAAAAGAAACATTGTATTCTTTTAATAACACTCCATGTTCCATTTGTCACATGGCTAAGCAACGTCGCCTTCCCTTCACTCCCAGCATCCATAAGTCACACACATTGTTTGCTGTGGTGCATTGTGACTTATGGGGACCATTCTCCGAAGTATCTTATGATGGATATAAGTATTTCTTGAGTATCATTGATGACCTTTCAAGAAGTATTTAGATTTATCTTCTGATACAAAAATTTGACACAAAATTATGCTTAGAGGCTTTTTACAATCTTATTGTAACACAATTCAATGTCAACATTAAAATTATTCGTACTGATAATTGGTCTGAATTCAGCCTGGGAGATTTATACAGTAAAAGGGGTGTTATCCACCAACGCAGTTGTGTGAAAATACTACAGTAAAATGGTATTATTGAACGTAAATTCTAACATTTATTAAATGTAGCTAGAGCCATTAGATTTCAATCAGGCCTTCTACTAAAATATTGGAGTAATTGTATTCTGACTGCCGCATATATTATAAATAGAATTTCCACTCCCGTGCTGGACAATAAAACACCATATGAAATTCTATTTGGAGTCAAACCAAGTTATGATCATTTACTTATATTTGGTTGTTTATGTTTTGCTTCCACCCTTTCTCATGGGTGAAAAAAATTTGATTTTAAAAGTAGAATTTGTATATTTTTAGGCTATCATTTTGGTGTTAAAGGTTACAAGCTACTTGATTTACATAGCCACATCACATTTCACTCTAGGGATGTCATCTTTCATGAAAATATTTTTTTCTTTCAACAAAACAATGCTGAAACTGCCCCTAAAGTTCACTATGATAAATCATCTCCTACAATAGCAGAATATGATTGTTTGTTTCAACAACCTCCTACTATACCTAAATTCGTTGTGAATCCAGCCACTATAGATGACGATCAACCAACCACTGAACCTCACAATAATGAAGAGCAACCTAACTTAGCCCCTATCCAGGGATCATTGGAAACCACTCTGGAAGTTTTGGATTGCCATTCGTAATCCAGTATACCCACTAATTCTGTCACAAATTTACTATCTCCTATCAAAGATAAAACTCATATCCACAGAACCACTAGAGCTAGAAAAGCCCTCAATACCTAAAAGATTTTCACTGTCATCACGCATTTCAAACTACATCCACCCAATCACCAGTGTAAAGTATCCCTGGTAAGCTTTATCCCCTTAAAAATTATATATCATATCATAAATTGTCTCCGGCCTACAGCTATTTTTCGTTATCCGTCACATCACAAACTGAACCACAAACTTATGCTCAAGCCATTTCTGATCCTAATTGGTGCAAAGCTATAAAAGATGAGTTAAATGCCTTAGAATCCAATAACACCTGGATTGTTACGGACCTACCTCCAGGAAAAAAAGCTATTAGATGTCGATACATTTTCAAATTAAAACTCAATAGTGATGGAAATATTGAAAGATACAAATATCGGTTAGTGGCAAAAGGATACACACAACAGGAAGGAGTGGATTACCATGAAACTTTTTCTCCAGTTGCTAAACTTACCACTGTGCGATGTCTCTCAGTTGTAGCCGCCGTAAAAGGATGGCACTTATACCACTTTGATGTCAACAACGCCTTTCTAAATGGAACCTTAAATGAAGAAATATATATGAAACCACCTACCGGTTATATCACGAAAAATCCAAACCAGGTGTGCAAATTGTCAAAAAGCATCTATGGTTTTAAACAAGCCTCTCGACAATGGTATTCAAAACTATCCAGTTCTCTGATCATATTTGGTTTTGTTCAATCTAAGGCAGATTACAGTTTGTTCACTAAACAAGATAATTAATCTTTTACAACCCTCCTTATATATGTTGATGACATCATTGTTGCCAACAATTGTTTGGATACGGTAACCTTTATTAAATCCTTTCTAAATCAAAATTTTAAAATAAAAGACTTGGGTGTTTTACGATACTTCCTTGGCATAGAAGTTGCTCGATCATCAAAGGGTATACACATTTGTCAAAGAAAGTACACACTTGATATTTTGGCCGACTCTGGCACCATTGGTTCTAAACCTCACAAACTACCCATGGACCAAAACTTGAAATTACGTAAACAAACCGGAGTTGCACTTGAAGACCCAAGTGTGTATAGAAAGCTCATTGGTCGCCTGCTTTACCTCACTGTCACACGACCCGATATTGCTTATGCGGTACAAATTTTAAGTCAGTTTATGAATCAACCTACCTCGAGTCATTTGAACACTGCACACCAAGTTTTGCGATATTTAAAACTAAACCCTGGACAAGGCATATTACTTTCTTCAACATCTAACATTCAACTAAGAGGTTTTTGTGAAACAGATTGGGCTTCCTGTCCCGACACACGTAGGTCCATTACCGGTTATTGTGTCTTTCTTGACAATTTTCTTATTTCTTGGAAATACAAGAAACAATCCATAGTCTCTCGCTCATCTACTGAAGCCGAATATCGATCCATGGCTACAACTTGATGTGAACTATCATGACTCCGTTACATTTTAACTGATTTGTAGGTTTTACATCCCCATGCAGCACTTTTATATTGTGACAATCAAGCCGCTCTTCACATCGCAGCCAATCCAGTCTTCCATGAACGCACCAAACACATCGAGTTGGGCTATCATCTCATTCGTGACAAAATTCAAGAAGGAAGCATTCGCACATATCATGTCACCACTCACAATCAGTTAGCGGATATATTCACCAAGCCTTTACCCTCACATCGCTTGAACTTCCATTTGTTCAAGATGGGCATTATCAACATATATGCTCCATCTTGCGGGGACATATTAGAAAATACGTAATTATGTAATTATGTCAATATTATATTTTAGGTATATTATATTTTAGGTAGTCTTTTATTTTGGCATATTGTATTTTAGGATAGTATCATTTTTATTATTTTGTAGGATGTATTTTTTAGGGTAGTGTATTTTTTATTTTGGGATATATTATTATTATATATTCACACTCCCCCTCCCTCGTGCTGTGTGTGGAGATTGTAATCAAAACCCTCTCAGAATATTAATTAGTTGGCAGGCTTTTGCCATTTTCAATATCAGCCATTGTTTTTCGTCTTCGCCTTTCACCTTCCTTTAGCTTCGTCTTCCTCGAGCTCCTTATGATTTCTTACAAAGGGATCTGGCATTTGAACCGCAAATTCAAAAGCCAATATTCCAAAAATATTTTTTTGGCACTTGATCTTGAATTTGAACTGTGACTTTGTTATTTGAGTCGGTGTTTGAGTACCAGACGTGATTATAAAAGAAGAATTGGTTACTTAGTTAAGTTTGAGTCTGATTTTAAGCGTCAATTGAAATAGAAAAAGAGAAAGGATGAGAAGAAAAGAAAAAGTGGGAGATTTTATCATCCGTTTATATTTCAAATCGTGTTTTATTTTTTATCAACTTCAGATATGTTATTCTAGTCATTATATATAATGTTTTTACCAGTTGGTTTGCTTTGTTTGCTCTTGTATTATTCATTGCTTGAGTTACTTACTATAAGTTATTGTAACCCTAATTGCTTGGTGGTTTACTGTAATAGGAACTCATATATATATATAGTAGACATATTTCGAATGAAAAGCCTTCTGGTTTTTTTCTCATTCATAAAGGGGTTTCTTACGTAAAAATTATTGTCTTTTGTCGCATGATTTAATTTATATATGTGCATTATTATTTTGCCTCCTCATAAATTCAAACCAAGGGTACAGTATTCGATCCTTATAGAGATTTGTTTTCGACTTTGCTTAAATGAATTTCGGCATAACCCCCAACGTCTTTCATTTCAGTTTTAAATTTGTTTATGAGAGCTGTCATGCCAAGCTTCATGTTCATCTAATAGGGAGTGACCGCATTTTCCTCAGTTTTGCTTATGATGGTGACCGAAATCTCATTGCTAGTAGTAAGCTGGTAAGATCGTATGAGCTGAACTCATATTCTTCTTGTGATCGAGGTGTCAACATTGTGTTATAAACTCACCCTGAATCCTTGACTCCATCACTTCTGACGAGCAACTCCATTGATGATGAGGTTTCGAATAGAAATATCCAGATGGTAAAGAGACGGATCCTTTGATTTTTGTATGATATCTAGCTCTAGCAATATAAACATATGAAAATTAAAATGTCAAATAATTAAATAAAAATATATAAAAAATGATTATTGGAAAGATATAAATTCTTAAATGAATGAACAAAATCATAACAAAAAAAGGATAAAAAATAGGAATCTCTATAAATAATTAAAAGTTATACTCGTAATAATTTTAAATGAGATAATAACTTCTAAGATGGTTCAAATATTTAAAAAATATAGGCTTACTGATATATTTATAAGAAAGGTGAGTCAGTTGTTATTGCATAAAGAAATAAAAAGATAAATTTTAAAAATTTTAAATAATATGATAAAAATTATTTTAAAATTATTTTTATTATAAAAAAATATTATATTAAATTGTGTGAAATGATAAATATTTATTTATAAAAATGAGGTTGTCATAACAACTATTTTTTCATTTCTCGTCTCTGCTGTGCCTCCTCTTCTTCTTCTTCTTCCTGCTAATCTTGTTATGCGCCTCATTAGCCCAAGCAAAAATTACACTCTGAATTTTTTCTCTCAACCTTATCCATCTCTAATGAAGTTTAATTCGCATTATCTGCTCCATTAATTCAATTTCGGAGACTAATTTTCAACTAATCATAGTTCTAGTGCGCATGATGGATGAAATCCCAGTCAATAATCATGAACTCAGTTCTAACTTCAGATGAACAGCGATCTCGTTAATCAATTGTCTCCGTCTGATCGTCCCTTTTACTTTGTTCATTTCCCTTTGGTTCAGAAATGAAGCAACATCGGCCTTTTGTGTCGTTTCCTTGAGCTGATAGGTAATGTGATTTCTGTTCTTCTATCTCTTGATCTTTCCATTGTTGTCTTATATGGTAATTTGTTAGGTTCTACTTGGATTAGGAATTTGAATTGAAATTAAAATGTGAAATTATAAATTTTATTTTGTGTAGAATTTAAATTTTATTGCCGAGGTTATATAAGTAATTACAATTTGGTAAAAAATAGAAATTTGTGGCTTAATTTAAGTTTTATATAAAAATGACGGGATTAATTAGCCCTCCAAAGAGGTATGAAATTTTATATAAGCATATATGTAAATAATATCTTTCTATATAAATAATATCTATATGTTTTTAGGAAATGTTTTTCCATTAATATTTAATTTTTTATTTTCAAGCAATTTTTAATCATAAATACTTTTTTTAGTTGAAAAATAGAAAGATCCCCACTTAATCCAATTCGAATTTGGATGATAATTAAGTGTTTTCAAATATTGATATTTTAGGTTTATATTTTGCACACATTATTTCTCAAAAGATTTTAGGCAACTCTCTTTATTTAAATATTAATTTTTTATGACTGTAAATAATATTTTATATAATTTTAAAAAATAAATTAAAAAAATAAAATTACACTCGGGTCAACTACGTCTAACTCAAACAATCAAAAATATTTCACCGGTTTGATTTTGATCATATTTTGTAGACAAATTGTAACAATTTTAAAATTATAATTCTTTAATCTTTTTCTAAAAATTATAAAGAGTTATCACATATTATTTTTTAATTCTATGGAACTAAAGGATGATCTTTGAGGCTAAATGGTGCTTTAATCTACTTAAGAGCTCAGAGGCTATAGGTTTAATGCTAATTCTTTTATAATCACAATCATATTACTTTACCATAAATAAAGTAGCACTTCTTTACTCTAGTATAAGAAGATTTGCCATAATATTTACGTTTAGCCATTGATTAGCTTAATCATATATGAAATTAAAATTTTAATTTTATATCTTGTCAAATAATAGAATTGAAATTATGTCAAAAATTTAAATTTCAATTCTGAATTATAAATTTATTGTCGTCCTCCATATGGGGATTTAAAAGTACCTAGCTAATATGATTTTGATTTTTCTCTCAAACTTAAGTCTTTGATTATTTTAAAATCTAAAAAAAAATTAAATTTATGTCAAAAACTAATAGCATTAGCTTATTTTGAGTCCTATTCGTGTATGATATAATATTAAATTAAGTAAAATGATAAAAAAAAATTCATATATGATAACTTATTTGATAAAATTTAAATATTATTGTTGTTATTATTATTGTGTTGGCTCACGATAAATGCCTGAATAAAGAGATGATCTTTTAAAATAACTTATATTAATAAGAAAAGCTTAAATGAGAAGAGATACATATATGGATGACAAGCCATTAAGCAACAAGCTAATAGCACAACCTAAGTCCTTCACGGGACTACAAAATATCATAGGACTTAGAGCCACGAGTTTAACATCTCCATGGCCGACTGGATATTAATTACTTCTCCAACGACTCAAGCAGTCATTAGTTCTTCACAGCTGGTTTGCCATTGGATGTCTGTAAATACAAATACAATATCAATAGTATTTTAGTAAAAATACTAAAATTAATAGAATTAGATTTCAGGGTTAACAAGAGAAATGATGTGTCCCTCTTAAAACAATATATATGTAATTGGCTATTGAAAGAAAACTGACAACAGATTTATATAGGCATTTAGCTAAAGAATTAACTGTTTAGTTGTTGATCATATGAAAAGAAGTTTTACCATGGTCCAATATCTTATATGGGACAATTACTCAATAATTAGACAGACCAAATTGCAGAGTTCTATTACCCTAATTTTGGCTCAAATTTAATGATTTATGTTTGAGTTATCAATTTGACTGTACTTTTTACACTTGGTATGCCTAAGAATAGATCACAAGTGCCTTATGTAGATGGCATAGATCAAAAAACATCACCTATTTTCATGGATTTTACATGTTTATGGAATGATAATCAATTTATACCTTCTTCTTAGGCTCACGGGGCTTTTGCTCGGCCTTCTTCGGGCCTGCCGGCTTCGATGCCGGAACTCTGGGTGCTCCGGCGGTGGCCTCTCTCTTCACCGGCCCAGCTGGTTTCTCTGCCTTGATGGATGCCATTTTTTTTCTACTTAACAAAGAGAGGTTAAGAACTAAGAAAAAGGCTGAGTTTTTCTTCTTTTTCCTTAACTCCCTGATTGTCTCTTTGAGTATTTTCTCAATCAGAGCAAATCTCTATATATAGTGGGTTGAGGAATATGATTCATTAGATAGACATCAAGGTTGATCAGTAGTGGAGAGTGATAGAGATTGGCCAATGAAGGCAGAGAATAAGGCCGAGTGGAAAGCCTTGTTGAGGGATGCTGTGCATCGGGTGCTTGTATTATTATGTGAAAATGCTTTGTAGATATTTTCAAAGGAAATTCCGATGCTAATTACATTTAGATGAAAGCAAAGCGTTACGTTTCAGCGTCATTTTTCAGCACTGAAATCTGTCTAAGAATTGTTGAACAGGTTCTTTTTGCTAATATTTAAAAGAAATTTTGAGTTTGCATATTAACTATGAGGTTTAATAAGAGAAATATTAAATATTTCACTTATTTATAACTCATTTATAATTTATTCTTTATATATATATATATATATTCTAGTTAATTTTTTTTATTATATATGCATATATTCTAGCTTAATTTTTTTTTATTTTTTCCTAAGCCCAAATGGGTTCTATAGATAGAGGGTGACGTATTACTCTTTTGACTATTATAAAATTTGGAACGATTTTGTAAAAAATAAAGTTAAAAAATATTGTTTAAATAGTAAACAATAATATATATATATATATATATTTGCACTTTTAAAAAATGTTTTTTTTTGTGGTCGTTTATAAATATTATTTAAAATAAAGTCTATAAATATATAATTATGTAATTATATTATAAAAATAGTATTTTATGTTAAAGGTTGCTGATGATGGGCTAATATTCTCCTCTTGTACTTGGAAAAAAAAAACAGAGGAAGCACGAACGATGATATTACCTTCTGGATATTTGGTTGTAGTAACCAATAGAAATATTGAGTTAACAAAAAAATATTATATTATGTTGTATTTTTTATTTCGGAGTTCGATACAATACAAATATTTGAGGGTGTAAAGATGTAGAGAGTGAGAGGAGAACACCGAAATTTACGTAGAAAACCTCCCCTTGAATGATGAGGAAAAAACTACGAGGCTCAGGGCCTTTAAAAATACTTTACTATCGGTGGAAGAGTTACAAAATATAAGTTTATGGGAGTATTTTTCCTTTCTTTTTCTAGCCTCTCTCTCTTGAAAGCTTTCTCTTCCTAGTAAGCTTAGGAGCCTTTTTCTTCTTATCTGGAAAGAGGAAAAAGCCCATCTTTTAGAGATTTTGCTTGGTATTTATAGGAAAAAATTATACCGTTGGGGAAAGGACACGTGGCAGCCGGTGTATGGCTGGGAGGCTGTCCACCTGCCCTGCTGGTGTGGCGCGTCAGGGACATCTGTCACCAGCCCTGTGGATGCGGCGTCTTCTCTGCGGATATGGCGTGTCAGGGACGCCAGCTCTGCAGATACGGCGTGTCAGGAGCCATTTGGATTTTTCATGATGGCGCGTGCTTCTTGGTAATGACGAAGTTGCTTAGCTGGCACTCACGGTCGTATATGAAATAGTCATCGTCCTTAAGCGACGTGTCTTGTCCCTTTGTGAGTTCACGGACTCGCTGAGGGAGACAGTTCTCAGACGTTGACTGCTCTCTTAATAATTGAAGGATCTTGGGGTCCTCGTGGAGAATCCTTGGGTCTTTGCTGACGTCTCGGATTAATTTGGGGCCTGAAGGAACGTCTGGTGTCCTCGGGCTTCTTGGTCACAGTGTGCCGTTTGGCATACTTGGTCATTTTGGCTTCTTATACGGAGACGCCAAGGTTGTCCTCGTCTGTTAGAAGGTCCTCTGGTCCTCTTCCTAATCCTCAGGTTTGTGGGACTAAGGTTCTCGGATGATTCTCGGGCTTCCTTGATGGCATCAGCCCCTTGAAGCGTCCTCGAGCTTCCTGTTGGTTAAATGGGCCTCTCGTACTTTTGTCGCTTCTTGGGCTAGCCTATTTTCTTGGTCCATGGGCGTGTCTTTGGGCCTTCCTTTTGGGCCGTATTTTATGGGCCCTATATTGAGACCCAACATAGCCCCCATGCCACGGGGTTCGAGGTCCTCGACCGTGTACGCGTTGTGGCCTGAGAAGGATGTCGCTGAAGAAGTAAAAACATGGCCGTCCACCTTTGGGTTTAGGCTTTTCGCGATGCTAGTCCGAGACCATGTGTGTCCTTGGAGAAAATGTGGCACCAGGTTTGGTGAAGAAGTGTCCCAGAGCTTCTTTTGAGTCCGAGGCCTTTCCAGCGCCGTCGTTTGGAGCCTCTGCGGAGCATTTAATGCTGGTTTGATGGGCTGACAGGCGCCTTGGGAAGCCAATGCCACGTCTTCTCTGAGGCGAATGGCCGAGTGACGTGTGGCAAAGGGTAATGAGTGCGCCTTTTCGAATTTTAAAATGACTATTAGTTGGCCTTCTCATTTCCCAGTTCCTCACTTCTGTGTTTGCTTTCGTTTCCTCTGCCAAGCGTTTTCTCCCTTTGCTGAAGCTTTCGCTCTCTGTGCCTCCTCTGTCCTTTTCTTCTCCATTTTTCATGGCTCCTGGAGTAAAATAAATTGCTTCCTCAATGACGCTTGGCAGGCTTGAGGATATTCGAAAGCGGTACGGGATCCCCAACTCCATGGCTATGGTGGTTCTCGATTCTTGTGAGAGGGCGTGGTGCCCACTTGATGGGTTCATTACTGTGTACGAAGTCCACCTCAAGGGTGGGCTCCGTTTTTCAGTTCCAGAAGATCTTTATCAAATCATGAGGGGCCTTGGCGTTCCTTTTGCCAGGCTTCAACCAAATGCGATCAGGTATTTGGTTTCTTTGTGTGGTTTTTCCCGTTGTCATGAGAAGCTGTTGGATGCACTTATGATCAAGGTTATGTTCCGCTTCACACATAACCTTGACTGGATTACGATGACCCCATGCCCGGACTTCTCCGTGATGTGCGGGAGGAACCCGGACTCTACCAAGAGGTGGAAGGATAAATTCTTTTTCCTAGGCATCCGGGAGAATTGGGCCATCCCAATTGTTTTGGGAAATGTGGCTAGCAAATGCTGCTCGGATCCCTCAAAGGAGGAGAGGGATGCTGTAAAGGAGTTCTCGGACCTGGTGATGGCCATTCTTGGGGGCTTTCACGAGAATAAGTGCAATATCCGGCTGTCGTCCGATAACTTCAAGAAGGCAAAATGGGGGCCCCAGTCCGAGACCTTCGTTGAGACTCCTCCTGAGAAGTCAAAGAAGAAAAGACCGAGGAGAGGAAAACCTCTGAGGATTGAGGGGCATGTTGAGCGCACAGAGAAGATCCGTCCGGTAGAGAGTTCGAAATGTCCGACGGCCATCGTTGGGTACCCC
>JAOVVI020011232.1:0-12733 GCA_028571085.2 Nepenthes alata | reverse complement strand
ACGCGCCACACTGCCGAAAGAACGGAGTTGATGACTTATCTCAACTCCAAAAGATCTGGGAACGCCTCGCGAGTGGAGGCAAAAGCTAAGGAGATCCGGATCCGCGTATCCATGGATGACAATGGACACGCCACAGATTTGAAAATGTCTCCCTTTGCTGCTGAGATCTTAAACCGCTCATTGCCGGCTAAATTTAAGATGTCGACATTGGATTCTTATGATGGGAGCACTGATCCTATGGACCACTTGGATCACTTTTACACCCATCTGAGTCTCCAGGGCCTGGAAGATTCGGTAATGTGCCGGTGCTTCCTACTCACCTTAAACGGAGATGCTCGGATATGGTTGCATTGGCTCCCATCAAACTTGATCCAGAACTTCTGAGAACTCATTGATCTCTTCCTGGCTTAGCAGGCTTCTAGTCGCTAGGAAGAGAAGCAACCTTAGCATTTCTCCCATATCAAGCAGAGATAGGGAGAGAATTTAAGAAAGTTCCTGGAGCGCTTCGTAGCAGAAGCCAGAAGGATCCCCAGGCTTATAGAAGAGGTGAAACTTGACAGTTTCATCTGAACTTTGACGCATGGAGACTTCTCCAAGCACCTAACTCATAAGAACCCGCAGATCTTTTGGAAAGCAGAGTCGATCACTAGGGCTAACGCAACTGCCGATGAGGCTAATGAGGCGAAGCGTCCTAAGAGGACCAGCAAACCTCGCTTCTTCCCGGCTGACGGAAAGAGGAAGAACAATGGCGGCGACAATCCTCGTAGGAAGCAGTACAAGACAGGAACAGTGGACCGCAAGGAATATAGGTCGTTTAACTTGACTCCCCTCAATGACACAAAGGCCAACGTCCTCATGTAGCTTGTAGTGAAAAGTTCCTCAAGTGGCCAAAATTATTGAAGAACATGGAGGGAGGAAATCCATCTAAGTACTGTGATTTTCATCGATCTTCAAGGATTGCAAGACGCTCCAACGGGAGATAGAGGACCTTATTCGAAAGGGCCATCTCGCCAGATTCGTCAAGAACCCTTGGCAGAATTCTGGCGCCTCAGGCGAGGAAGGATCAGATCCATCCTAGCCACGAAATTGGGTTGCGGTTAGCATGGTCAATATGATCACGACCAAGCCTGTCAATACCCTAACAGATCACAAGGAATTGTAAGCCGGGTGAAAGAAGCACAAGATAGAAGAAAATGTCATTAGCTTTAATGATAGTGACAAAGTTATGTAACTTCCCCACATGCTGATCCCTTTATTATATCTACACTCGTTTCAGACAGTAACGTAGACTACCAATTGAAACAAGGTTTTATTCATAATGAAAACTCCAATGATTTGCTCTATCTCAATACTTTCTTTAAACTCGAATTAAAAAAGAATCAGCTGAAACCTGCTGAGGGACCATTATACGGCCTAGAAAACGAGCCTGTGGCTGTCCAAGAAATGGTCCAGTTGGAAGTCACCTTGGGCACGTACCCAAGAATGGCGAGTCAAACACTCACCTTCTTGGTCGTTAATCTGCCTTCCGCGTACAATGCTATCCTAGGCCGGCCAAGACTAGCAGTATTAAGAGCCATCACCTCAGTACCACATTTAAAAATAAAGTTCCCAACAATATGTAGTATCGGTGAAGTGTTGGGTGACTAAGTCACTGGACGGACATGCTATATGTCTCAAATCGCTCCAAGTAGCAGCAGAGGGACTACAAGAGAACTAGATCATCGAGACGAAGCAACCTTGTAGCAGGCGCAGCTCGGCGAGGCAACCGATCTAGTACCACTGAACCCGAAAGACTTGGAGAGGTGTGTATAGATTGGAGACTCACTCGCCGGACCGATACGTGATGAGCTGATCACGTTCTTAAGGCAGAACGTTGATATTTTTGCATAGACACTCGTCGACATGCTTGGGATACCGGTTGGAGTAATGGTCCACAAATTAGGCCTTGATCCCAGCTGTAAACCCATCAGGCAAAAGCGGATAAACTATTTCGTGAAAAAGCTTGTCGCCATCCGGAAAGAAGTGAAGAAGCTTCTGGACGCTTACTTCATCAGAGAAGTCCACTACCCGGATTAACTTTCCAACATTGTCCTCGTGAAGAAGAGTAATGGGAAATGGCATATGTGCGTTGACTTTATCGATGTCAACAAAGCCTACCGAAAAAATAGCTTTCCTTTATCAAAAATCAACCTGTTGGTATACTCGACTTCTGGACACGAACTACTAAGTTTCATGGATGCGTACTCGGACTACAACTAGATTCAGATGAGCCCACATGATGAGGAGCACACCTCGTTTATGACCGATCAAGGAACTTATTACTATGGGGTCATGCCTTTCGGACTGAAGAATGCTAGGGCTACCTATCAAAGACTCGTAAACAAGATGTTCGAAAAGCAGATGGCCATAATATGGATGTATACATTGACGACATGCTCGTCAAGAGCAAGACCACCAGCGATCATATTCGCGATATTGTTGAGTCCTTCGAGGTACTCCGCTCGCACAAAATAAAGTTAAACCTTTCAAAGTACGTCTTCTGAATATCCTCAGGAAAATTCCTGAGTTTCATCTTCATTTAGCGAGGGATCGAAGCAAACCCAGAGAAGATCAAAACCCTCATGGACATGTCTCAACCACAGAACATCAAGGCTATCCAGTGGCTAATCGGACTACTAGCAGCACTATCCTACTTTTTGGCAAAGTCGGGGGATAAGTATCATCCTTTCTTTAAGGCTCTAAGGGGACTAAAGCAAACAATTTTCAGTAGATCGCGGAGTGTCAGACAGTCTTCGGTGACTTGAAGCAGTACTTGGCCAGTCCACATTTGCTGACGTCACCAAGGGACGGAGAAGAGTTCTACCTCTACTTGACGGTGTCAGAGGTGGCTATCAATTCTATCCTTATTCGCCAAGACTCCAACTTTTAGTGGCTGATTTACTATGTGAGTAGGGCATTGACTGGCACAGAGACACACTACTCGTGTGCTACAAAGTTGGCTTTGGCGCTTGTCTTCTAAGCTAGTAAATTGAGACTGTACTTCCAAGCTCATCGCGTGGTTGTCCTAACTGATCAGCCACTGAAGGGCATACTCCAAAAATCGGATATTTCAGACTGCTGGTGAAGTGAGCCATCGAGCAGGGAGAGTTCGACATTGAATTCTAGCCTAGGCTAGCAGTCAAAGGGTAGGCACTGACAAACTTCATTGTTAAGACCACGACACCATTCATCGATGAGCATAACACAGAGGACACGGATCACCACACAGAGGAGCCAAAATGGATTCTCAACATAGACAATTCGTCTACGAACTCAAGCAGCGACGCCGGAGTGGTTCTAAGAACCCCATAAGGGTTTAAGGTAAAATACTCCCTTAAGCTCGATTTTCTGGCCACTAATAACGTTGTTGAGTGTGAAGCTCTGTTGGCTGGATTGTGGCTAGCCAAAGAATGCTCAGCTAGGCAGCTGACCGTCTGCAGTGACTCATAGCTAATCATTAACCAAGTCGACGAGAACTTCGAGGCCAGCAACCTCCATTTGTCAAAATACCTTGCCAATGTGAAGGATACTATCTGGAGATTTGACAAGCTGAACCTAGTCTACATCCCCAAATTTGAGAATTGGAAGGCCGACCAACTCGCTAGGGCAGCGGCGGCCAACAACCCAAAACAATACTCGAGGGACATGAGGAAGGTTTTGAGCGAACAAGAAGTGATGCAAATCTCTGACACCAAGAACTGGATAACGCCTTACTAGAGATATCTGGCGGACGAGCACTATTAGAAAATGCGATCAAAGCCAAGCGGGTCAAGAAGACGATCGGCTGGTACACCATAATCAAAGGGCGGCTCTATCGCCGTAGATATTCGACTCCGTACTTTCGGTGTCTCACTCCTAAAGAGGCTGACTACGCCTTGGGCGAAGTCCACATCGGGATATGTGGATCCTACATCAGCGGCAAGAACTTAGCATTCAAAGTCATGCACGAGGGATATTACTGGCTGCCAATGAAAAAGGATGCCCTAGAGTTAGTGAATAAGTGCAAAATTGTAATCTTCATGGCAATCTTCACCACCAGCTGTCAGCGGAACTAAGATCACTTCAAGCTCCTTGTCCTTTTGCACAATTGAGTCTCGATATTCTCGGCCCATTCCCCATCGTGACTGGGCAAAGAAAGTTCATCATCGCGAGTATCGACTACTTTATCAAATTGGCTGAAGCCGCCCCTCTGGCCAAGAATACTGAGTACAACGCTTTTGAATTCGTCCGTCGGAGTATAGTGTGTAAATTTGGCATTCCCGAGGTCATTGTGAACACAACGGAACCCAATTCTCAGGGAAATATTTCACCAAGTATTGCGCCAATCTTGGCATCAAGTTGGTCCATATTTCGATGGCGCATCCTCAAGTAAATGGACGGGTCAAAATTACCAATCGTATACTATTTCACAGTCTGAAGACCAAGCTGGAGGACGCAGATGGTTCTTGGGTCAACGAGTTTCCCTCCGTTCTATGGTCATACCAAAAACGCCAAAGGAACCAACTTAGAAAACGCCCTTCAGCCTCTATTACGAGATTAAAGCGTTAATTCCGGTTGAGATCGGGCTCCCAAGCCTTTGGGTCAAAGTCTTTGACCAACTTATTAATTCTCAAAAGCTCAGGGAATACCTTGACCTACTAGAGGAAGCACGTGACGTAGTCAGGGTATGGACAGCAGCCTACCAGTAACGAATGGCCCGCTATTATAATAAGAAAATAAAAGCGCGGCAATTCAAAGATGGAGACTTGGTCTTGCGAAGTATATAGAGGCTACTAGCAAGACCACCAATCGGAATAACTTTTCTCCAAATTGGGAAGGCCCATTTATAGTCTGAACCATTCTGCAAAACGGTGCATACAAATTTCGAACTCAGAACGGTAAGTTGGTCTCACGGACAGTGAACGCGGTCCACTTGAAATGCTACTACCAATAAAGACCCATGTAAGTCATCTGTATGTCGTAGGATGCACTTGTAACATTCATATGTTTAATAAAAAAATTCTTTTTCATGTGTATTGTCTGTTTTTCTTTATTTTTCCTTTTTCATATGCATGCTCACTCACAGGTTAAACGAAATAAATAACCTAAACTGTCCCTAAATAGAGTGAATTTTCACCCGCTCGTAATTAAACATTGGTCATCCAAGCGGCCCATAAGCAGTCGGATAAAACCATGATCATCTAAGCGACCCATAAATAGTCAAATTAAACCTGATCATTCAAGCGGTCGAATTAAACCTTGATCATCCAAACAGCCCATAAGCAGTAGGATTAAGCCCTGGTCATCCAGACAGCTCGAAAGAGGTCAAATTAAACCTTGATCATTCAACTGGCCCACTCGCGGTCTAACACTAAACCTTATGGGGCTTAGACAGTACATGTGCAACGACCTCCCCTCACGGGAGATAGCATGGTTAGTCTACGACGGTCGACAAATGAAAGCAAAGCGTGAAAAGAAAACACACGCTTCCATAATGAAACGAGGCGCATGGACAAACAACCTGGACGCCACCCATTGATATAACAATATTGCTTAGCGAACAAAAACGTATTCATATACATAAGGGTAATACAAAATTTCACATGATGCCTCACATGGAAAAGAAGAAAAAAACAAAAAGAGTCCTGATGGCACCCCCAGGATCCCAAGATATCATGACTCAGCTTGACGGCCTCCCGATGCTGAGGAGCCTCCTCGAGAGCGAGATTGAAACCTCTGGCCACGACCGTGGGGATACCACACTAGCTAAGTTCTCTGAGAAGCACCAGTGTTTCACGAGTCTAGAAACCCGAAGGGGAAGCGAGGATCCACCATGGAAGTAATCCTACGGCTATAGCAAATCCCCTTCTGGAATCGCTCCTCCAAGGGAGGCGCCACCTCTTCAAGACAAAGCCTCGTCCTTAGTTCGCCCTCATGTGCCGCAATCCGCTCTAGGTCATTGGTGTGCATCCGAATCCTCTAGCAAGCTAGCGATGGAGGCCTGACCCGGGTGGACAGCGCGCACCCTCTCCTGAGGCACGTCGTCCTCTTCTGAGGATGAGATCTCGACCAAGCAGCAAGGCACCTCGTCAGGCTGGCAAAACCAAAAAAAAAGTCAACAAAGGGAACGCAAACCGCTATTACCAAACCCCAAAGTTAAATAACTAAGGCATACCTGATGAGATGGCCCAACGTGATCAAAGAAAGTAAGGCAAAAAGGATCCACAATGTCGTCACGCGCAGAACTCTCAAAGTGCGACCTCTCGTCGCCACTCCCCTCTAAAGAGGATGACTGATGGGAGGAGCTAGGCGTGTTATCTAGCCCCCAGCTGATAAGAGTATGAACATTAATCATATTCTCGTCAGCCATGGTGAAGGAAAAAATTGCTATGAAGCAAATCGCAAAGGTCGTCACCATTTTATAAGCCAAGTTTCCTTTCTAAAATAACCCCATGTGAACCAAAGGGTCGTGTCGCTTCAAGCAACGTCGTTTCAGTGCCTGACGATGGTGTAAACGTCGCACCTATGAAGAGTCAATCTTCAACCGGTCAACATTTTTAGCAATCAGCAGAGACTCTCAGTTGGTCAACACAAAGCAAGTAGAAAGGGAAGTGGAAGAAAAAGCAAGACAAACGCGCAATGGCACAACAAAAAGGCTTGCAAAATGCAAATAACGAAAGAGATAGATGACAAAACAACATAGTACATTAATAAAACTGACAATTTTAATAACAACATTATACTTACAAGGTTTGGGATACAAAAAGTCCCTATGGGGTGGGGCTCCCAAGAGGGTACGGGATGGGCCATTTATCACCCCTTGCAAAATCAGTGAGATCACCACGTTGCTGAGCATCATGGTTGGAAGGATCAAGGACGCTGGTCGAAAAATCAGGATCCACAATCCTAGCAATATGACGACTAATTTGGACACCCTCCTAGAGCATGGCCCACAGGAACTGGGTGATCTCCTGAGGATGCAGACGGGTGGCAAGCTCAATCTCTAATCTGACGATCTTTACATGGAGCTTCGTCGTAAATTTCTCCACTAGGGAAGCTCTTTCCTCCGCCTAAGAAGCCCGCTCCTAAGGCCAGCTAAGTGCGCCCTAATTTCCAGCAGCTCCTACTTGAGTGCGGCTTTCTCCACATGGAGTTGCTAAGCTTAGGCCTCCAGCTTATCCGCCTCCGCCTCAATATCAGCGATCTCCTATTCTCGATCGCCAATAACAGCATCTCCCTGACGCAGACCTTTGCACATTGCAGACAAAATTTTATCCTCCTGCAAAATGGCATAAAAGTCAGATAATGCCAAGCCAAGAGAAAGAAAAGGAGAACTCTGAAAGTTACCATGAAGACTCTTCGTTGCCTCCTTGGTCATATCCGTGACCTCTAGGAGGAACCGTTGAGGAAAGGCCTGGAGTCCACTCCTCCTAAGACTGTGCCACCCTAACCTCTCCAGCAGGCTCAAAGGCGCAACTTCCGGAGGATTGGGAGATGCAACTTTCGGTGGAGGCTTAGCAACAAGGTCAACCGCCACAATAAGGGCTCCAACAGCTGGCTCCTCCAGCTCCGCAAACAGCTCCGAAATTGGCTCCTACAGCTCTAAAGCTTGCTCTAATAGCTCAACTCACGACACCAAATTTGGCTCCTTCGGCTCATCTTACGGCTTATCAGCTGACTCTATCCCGGCTTGCGACTCGTCTACTAGCTCCACACAGATGGTTTCCGGTCCCAACCTTGTCGGCACAAGCTGAGCCACCAAATCTTCCTATCATGATAACACGACGACGGCGCTGCTTGCTCCAGGACGCAGCATGGCATCGTACTCTTCCAAGGCCAACTCGACTTCAACTCTAGAGCGATCTCCCACTATTGCGAGTCATCTGACGACCACATAGTCCGGCCCTGAGGACGATGAGGAAGGCTCCACCGTTACAACCCTCTTCTCCGACGACCACTATCGTGAGTTTGAATCCTGACGCACAAGAACAAAACTGAGCGACGCTTCTGACACAGCTAAGTAACGATATAACTCTTCTCCGCCCTTGGTTGACACCAATAACAGCGGGCTGGCCAGAAACTGCTTCAATTTCTCGAAAGTAGTTTGGCAGTCCACTGTCCATTGAAACCCGTTGGATTTTGTTCCTCGAATGGCCTTGAAGAAGGGTTGGTACTTGTCGCCGGACTTCGCAAGGAAGCGAAAAAGTGCTGCCAGCCGTCCAGTCAGTCGCTGGATGTCATTTACGTTTCGTGACGGCGCCATGTCGACGAGCGCCTTGATCTTCCCTGGGTTTGCCTCGATCCCCCGTTGGGAGACGATGAAACCCAAAAATTTGCTGGAAGCCACTCCGAAGACACACTTAGTTGGGTTCAATTTCATGTGATACTTACAGAGTACCTCGAACGACTCTTCTAGGTCGCGGAGTTGGTCGCCGGTGACATTGCTCTTAACGAGCATGTCATCAACGTAGACCTTCATGTTGCGACCAATCTATTTTTCGAACATCTTGTTGACCAATCGTTGGTAGGTTACTCCAGCGTTCTTAAGTCTGAAAGACATTACGTTATAGCAGTAAGTACCCTGATCGGTCATGAATGAAGTGTGCTCCTCGTCCTCCGAACTCATCCGGATCTGGTTATAACCCGAATACGCGTCCATGAAGTTGAGTAGCTCATGTCGAGCCGTTGAGTCAACCAGTAGATCGATCCTGGGCAAGGAAAAATTATCCTTTGGGCAGGCCTTGTTAACGTCGGTAAAATCGACGCACATCTGCCATTTTCCGTTACTTTTGTTGACTAAAACGACCTTAGAGAGAGCCAATGCAGGTATTAGACTTCTTTAATGAAGATCGCGTCCAACAGCTTCTTCACCTCCTCTCGGATGGCGATCAACTTTTCAACGAAGTGGTTCCTCCGCTTTTGCCTAACAGATTTTCGGTCGGAGTCAAGCCCCAAATTATGGACCATCACTTCTAATGGGATTCCAGGAATGTCTGCTAGAGTCCACGTAAAAAGGTCAGCGTTCCTTCGCAAGAACGTAATCAGTTCATCGCGTAGTGGTCCGGTGAGTGAGCCGCCGATCTGTACACACTTTTTTGGGTTCTCCGGGTCCAGTGGGATTAGATCGGTGGCTTCACCGGACTGCGCTTGCTGAAGGGTAGTCTCGTCTCTGTGGTCGAGTTCCCCAGTCATTCTAGTGCTGCCACTAGGGGCAATCTGCGACATGTAACAGGTTCGTCCGGTAACTTGATCGCCGAGCACCTCCCCAACACCGTAGGGTGTTGGAAACTTTATTTTGAGGTGTGAAATCGAGGTGATCGCCCCGAACACTATTAAGCAAGGTCTGTCCAATATGACGTTATACACTAAGGGTAGGTCGACCACCAGGAAGGTGAGCGTTCGACTTGCCATTTTCGGATACGTACCCAAGGTGACCTCCAATTGGATAGTCCCCTGAACAGGCACATGCTCATTATCAAGGCCGTATAATGAGCATTCAGAAGGTTTTAATTGATTTTTTTTTAAGCCTAATTTGAAGAACGCATCCAAGTAAAGTAAATCTCTAGAACTTCCATTATCAATGAACACTCGTTTTAGTTAGTAGTCAATACTACCGTCTGAAACGAGTGCTAATACAACGAAGGGATCAGTATGGGGGACATTACATGAGCTAAGTCATCATCACTAAAGCTGATAGTGTTGTCCGCCGTGCGCTGCTTATTCCTCCCAGTCTACTGTTACTCGCCGCAATACATATTTTTAGTAGGTCGGGTGGTGACCATGTTAACCACCCCTGCTGCAACCCGGTTTCGGAGAGGAGACTGCTCCTGCCCCTCTCCGCCAGCTACTCCAGAGCTCTGCCCGGATCCCCTAACAAACTTGGTGAGGTGCCCTTTGCGTATTAGCTCCTCGATCTCCTTCTGCAGTGTCTTACAATCCTCAGTTGAATGCCCAGCAGAGCGATGGAAGTCGCAGTACTTTGACTGATTTCCAGAGTCCTTCTTTAGTGGTTTTGGCCACTTCAAGAACCTCTCTCCGCGGATTTGCATAAGGACGTTAGAGCGTGTGTCCGTCAGATGTGTGAAGCTGGTGGGCCCGTAGTCTCTGCGTTCTGGGGGCCCAGTCCGGCGTTGCTTCGGGCGGGAGTGATCTCCGCTACTGTACTTCCTTTTTTCATCTCCAGGGAACGATCGGGGTTGATCCGCCCGCTATGGGCGGTTTGCCTTGTAAGCCTCCTCTGCGGCAACATAGGCCCAGGTGATAGATTCTGCTTCCCGAAAGGTTTGTAAATTTTTATGGGTCAGGTGCCTGAAAAAGTCCCCGTAGGTCAGCGCGGAGATGAAACTGCCCAGCTTCATCTCCTCTGTGATCTGGAGAATCCGTCTGGCCTCTACCACAAAACGATCCAGGAATCACCGTGGGTTCTCTCCCGGTTTCTGCTTGATGTGGGAGAGATGTCACGGCTGCTTCTCTTCCCGTCGGCTCGATGCGTACTGAGCCAAGAAGAGATCCGTGAGGCCACGAAAACTGCTGACAGTGCCTTAACGGAGGTGATGGAACCAAATTCGGGCATCTCCCTTCAGTGTGAGCGGGAAGCAGCGGCACATCGCTGAGTCTTCCAGCCCTTGTAGACTCAGATGGGTGCGGAAGTGATCGAAATAGTCAACTGGATCACTGCTCCCATCGTATGAGTCAAGGGATGGCATCTTAAACTTTGTGAGGAGCGAACGGCTCAGGGTCTCCGCTGTAAAAGGATATCGGTCCAAATCTATGGCGTGCTCCTCATCTTGGAACACACAGTTCCAGATTTTGTCCACTCGTAGATCTGCGCGAATGACGTTTGCTAATTTTTTGGAGTTGAGGTAAGCCCTCAACTCCGTCTTATCTCTGGAGGGTCCAACAGCCGGCTGGCTGCTACCTCCAGCGGATCTGGCAGTCCTGGACTGCATTGTCATCTTCAGCCCGAGAGTATTGGGGGTTTCTTCTCTCTGGACTTTCTTGCGGAGTTGTGCTCCCAGAGCGTTCTTCAAGCCTATTCTGGCCAGGAACGCGGGAGGACGCTGGTGCCGAATTATTCATGGATCTCTCGGACCTTTTCGACGGTTTCCTTTACCTCTGGCCACCCTTCTTGGTGGCCGGCGCAGGGACGGCGGCCGGAAGGGCCGCCTGCAGTCGCTGCTCGTTCTGAGAGTTGAGTATCTGGAGCAGACGCGTATTGGCCTGCATCTGTTCCATCAGCTGTTGAAAGTAGGGCGCTGAAACTCCACCCGTAGCCCCGTTGATCGTGGCACCAGTAGCGTGGTCCTGGTCGGGGTAAGTAACGTCTCTAGCGGGATCGCTAGCTTGGACTCTCGTGTTCACCATTGCTGAGTTAGAAGGTGAAAAAGAGCGTTGTGTAGGTTTGTGGTTGGCTTTTGTAAGCGTTTCCCACAAACGGCGCCAATGATGCGTCCTTGGATCCGAACTTTGAACAAATTCGGGTTGGTCCGCTTGTCCTGGTTCCCACTCCGTTCACTGAGTTAGAAACCTACACACCACTAAAACGAATAGGAGGTCAGTGTGTCGGCAAGAAGTTGTCCCACCGAAAATATTCCGAAACTCAAGTCAGTAAACGGCCTTCGAAATATGAGAAGGTAACTGAAACTGTGGATTAATAGAGAGATCGAGAGAGTGTGTGTGTGGATCTCCAAATGAAAGAGAGGTAAAGTCGTCGTCTTGAATCTGGATGGTGTGGAGGCAATAAACGGCTATCTGAAACCCGTTGTATGCCTTAGCATCAGCAGAGAGTAAAGAATTCTCAGCCTCCAAGTTTTTCGTGCGTAAAAGTTGTCGTGCCCTGAATGAGGATTCTAGGGCTTATTTACATATGACAAGGTGATCTCCCTCCTTTGGAAGGAGTGATCCCTTGCGTGATTCCTGGTTAGGTTGCCTTACAAAACTGATGCGGGTTGCCAAACAGAGCGAGGTGGTTTCCTTCGTGGCGGTTAGCGACTTTCCAAACTGTTCACCTTCCTTACGTGGATATTACCGTCGGAAAGCCTCAGTTGGCAGAGAATTGGAAAAAACTGGCGCCTTCCTTACGTGAAGGGCACTGATTTTGTCAATGTCCATTTCGGAAGCCAGCTGGGATCGTGGAAGATGTTGGGAGAGCCGTTGCTGACCGTCTGATGGATCGCGGGCTCAAGTGGGCCAGGCCCATTACTGTAGGGAAAACCTCTGTTGGGCTCAACGCTACAGTACGCAGACGATCAACGTTTGAGTTAACCGCCTGTGTGCGCGTTGGCCGTCTGAACGATCAACGCCAGCGTTGGCCGTCTGAACGATCAACGCCAGCGTTGGCCGTTCCTGAACCTTTCAGTGTTTGGGCATGTTCTCCAACTGGGTTGTTAATGAGTTGACCGTCCGTTTTGGGCCTTCGTTGACTTTGGGCCAACCAATTTTCGGTATACGCATCATTAATAATGCCAAATAAATTAGATAACTCGATTTTAATCAAATCTACCCAAATATTTTAATATATATTAAAATATTATTTATTATTTCTTTAAGTAATGATAAAATAATCATTTTATATTATTTTTTGGTTATTTCTCCTACTCTAACTGTATATCAAATACTAAAAAATTAATTTTTTAATTTAAATTTACCTATTTTAAGTAACTAACTAAACAATAAAGCATTAATTCTAAATTCTATTCATATCTTATTCTGTTTT
>JAOVVI020011231.1:0-12733 GCA_028571085.2 Nepenthes alata | reverse complement strand
TAAATAACAGAAAGGGGACAGCATAATAATTTTCTATAACAGCCTTTATAACAGCATATAAATAAAAACATAGTGCAATAAAAATGTAGTATAACTAAATATAGTCTTGGAGTTTGCACAGTGGCTGAGTTTACCAACCACTTCGTCAGGTAATCGGAGGAACCGAAACCGTTTCCCCTACCGTATCAATCAGGCCCGTGACATTTCCATCCCCATCGAAACAAACCTTGTCCTCAAGGTTAAATGAGGAAAAATCTTGAAGGATTTTAGCCACAGACTCCCAAGTGGCATCCTTTGGTGGCTGAAACTGCCACTGCACCAACACTTGGGGGGTAATGCGTACCTTGACAAGGAGCTTCCTGAAACCCAGCAGTGTCTGGGGAACAAGGAGGGGCTGGGACTCCCAGGCCACGGAAGCCAGGTCTGAATACTGAGAAAAGGGATCACTGCGGCATTATTTTAGCAATAAAACATGGAACACATTATGGATTTTGGATTGCTATGGCGATTCCAATCGATAGGCTACCGAGCCAATGCGTTCTAGGATCTGCAAAGGCCCATAAAATCGCTTGGCTAACTTGTTGGACTGTCGATGAGCCACAGAAGTTTGCCAATATGACTGTAGCTTGACATATACCAAATCACTCACTTGAAACTCCTTATCGGTTCAGAGAGAATCGAATTGATTCTTCATGCGGAGTTGTGCTCGCTAGAGATGAGATTTAAGATCCTGGAGAAGTCCTGCACGGTTAGTTAGTAGTTCATCCACTGCTGCCACAAACGACGAGCCTCGAACATAGTCTAGAGTGACGGAGGGGGTCTGCCATACATCGCCTTGAAGTGAATCATTTTGATTGAAGGGTGTCACACTGTATTGTAACTCTATTCAGCCCAGGGCAAATATTGAACTCAAGTTGAGGGTCGTTCAGCAGTAAAATAGCGCAAGTAATCCTCAAGACAACGATTAACGACTTCCGTTTGCCCGTCCGATTGCGGATGATATGAAATGCTAGTGGATAATTTTGTACCCTAGGATTTGAACAACTCCTTCCAAAATTGACTCATAAAGACAAAGTCTCAATTCGTGACGATGTCAACTGGGAGACCATGTAATCAGCATATATCTTTGATAAACACTTCAGCAATAGTAACGGCCGTGAAGTGTGTTCAATGGTGAAAAGTGAGCATACTTAGACAATCGATCGACCATCACCAGGACGACGGTCTTGGCATTTGAAGGAGGTAGGTGCTTAACGAAATCCATAGAAAGGCATTCCCAAATTTGTCTTGGAATCAGAAGTGGCTGGACCAAGCCTTATGGCGGGGTGTCAAGGGATTTAGCCTGTTGATGAGTTGTATAAGCAGAAACATAGTCGCGGATCTCCTTACGCATTTGAGGCCAGTAAAAAGTAGCATCTATTCATGCATAAGTGCGCTGAACTCCAGCATGCCCTCCTATTGGAGAATTGTGGAATTCTTTTAGTATCAAGTCTTGCAGCGCTGAGTCGGGGGGAACCAAAATTCAGTTCGTATAGAAAATTAATCCGTCCTGGCAATAGTGATTCACATGATCACCTGGTCAGTCCAGAATAGATTGGGCAAGTTCCGTAGATGGGGACTGCCGTGCATAGAATTTGCGTAATGTCGACAGTAAGGCCATGACCGGCTGAGATATGGCTTGTAGAGCATGACAAGAGACTTCCAAAACTTGAGACAATGCGTCGGCAGGACCATTTTATTTTCCTACCTGATACGCAATATCAAAATCATACCCCATTAGTTTCATGATTCAGTGCTGCTGGTTTGGGGCGTGAATAGCTTGATTTAATAAGGCCATAAGGAGCTGGTGGTCGGTTTGAATAGTAAATTTAGCTCCTAGGAGGTACTGCCGCCACCGTTTGACTACCTCCATGATAGCACAAAGTTCCTTAATATACGTTGAGGTTGCCTGCAGTCTCAGGCATAGTTGTTTACTGAAAAAGGCTACAGGATGGCCAACTTGGAGGAGAACATCTCCCACGCCATGCTCGGAAACATCTGTTTGTACTATAAAGGGCTTGAAAAAATCTGGCAAAGCCAGAACTGGAGTAGAAGTAAGAGTAGCTTTGAGGGAGTTGAAAGCAATCTTAGCTCCATTGGTCCACAGGAAGGCATTCTTTCGCAGTAATTGTGTAAGGGGTGCTGATATTTGGGCATATCGTGCTACAAATCATCGATAGTAGCCAGACATGCCCAAAAATCCACGCAATTGACGAACATTAGTGGGTGTAGGCCAGCGCTGGATGGCCTCGATCTTTGTCGGATCCATTGCCACCCCTGTTGCCTACACAATGTGTCTTAGATAAGACAACGTGGAACGACCAAACTCACGCTTTGCTTGTTTGGCAAAAAAGGAATGAACACGCAAAATCTGGAGTGCTTGAGAGAGGTGTCGGAAATATTATTCTCAGGAGGAACTATAAACCAGTATATCATCAAAAAACACTAGGACAAACTTCCGTAATATGGGTCAGAAAATAGCATTCATCTTAGATTGAAATGTAGCAGGAGAATTAGACAGATTGAAAGGCATGACTAGGAATTCATAATACTCCTCATGAGTCTGAAATGCTGTCTTATGGACGTCCTCGGAGTGGACGCACATATGATGGTAACCTACGTGCAAATCCAGCTTAGAAAAAATCCGGGCACCATGTAACTCATCCACTGTTGGAATTGGGAAGCGATCTTTGACTGTAATGGCATTAAGTGCCAAGTAATCCACACAGAACCGCCAACTTCCGTCTTTCTTTTTAACCTGTAATATCATTGAGGAGAAAGGACTTGTATTGGGGCGTATAATTCCTTCATCGAGCATCTCACGTATTAGCCTCTCCATTTCAGCCTTCTGAAAATAAGGGTAGTGGTAAGGCTTGACATTCGCAGGTGAGGTGTTTGCTTTCAAGGGAATATGGTGGTCAGGGGTGTGATGGGGTGGCAGGCCATGTGGGATGTCAAAAACGTCAGCAAAGGGGGAAAGAATTTTATTGAGGGTTATGGTTATGGCAGGGTCAACATTGGAAGGTAAACAAGTTGGGTAAGCTGACTTATCGTCTAGCACTGGAGTAATGGTCAACTGGAAATAGGAGGCAGTAGAATGAGTAACATCACTATGTTTCAACTAGCCCAGGGTCATAGTGGACATGGAGGGTTTCTATAGTCCGTGGAGAGTAAGGATTTCCCTTCATAATTAAAGCTCATCCATAATGCCTTGTAATCGAACAAGACAAGGCAAATAGAAGCAAGCTACTGTCCGCCCCACGCAACATCCGCCCCATATATAGGTAATAAATGGAGGTCTACATTGAAGTTGGATGGTCCTAGAGTAACAAGGACATTAGAGCACAAACCTTCGCACTGTAGAGAATCCCCATTCCCTACTGTGACACTAAGATGTTGGGAAGGAATGATGGGAAGCCCCAGATGCTTGGCCAAGCCTGACTGTAGGAAATTATGAATAGAACCGCTATCCACTAATACCACCACAGGCTGACCAATAACCATCCCCTGCAATTTCAGAGTGGAAGGAACAAAGTATCCTTCCAATGCATGTAAGGAGATTGTTGGGACAGCTTCAATGATAGTAGGCACCAGCTCTATTCCTTGAAGAGGGTCTGTTGGTGGTTCCTGATCAATTAAGTCCTCCTCTGAGTTCTGTGGAATTGGATGGACTGTGGTGTCGACCTCCGTGATTATACAAAAAAATTGCGGTGGTTTACACTGGAGTAAAGCGTTCATCACACTTGAAACACAGGCCCTTCTCACGGCGAGCTGCCATCTCCATAGGAGTGAGTCTTCATATAGGCAATTTTAGAGGAGGGTTGGAGGGGGAGGAGGTTTTTGGCAGAGCTGCTGAAGTATTTGTGGTTTGCTTAGGAAGTAATAAACGTTGAGGATGTAGTTATCCAGCACCCGATTTCTCCTCCACCAGTTTAGCCATGCCTATGGCTTCCGGTAATGAAAAGGGATTTAGTAATAACAACTCTCGCCTGATATCATCATGAAACCCACAAATAAAGCAATTCAAAAGATTCCCAGTAGAGAGCCCAGAAGTACGAGTGGAGAGGGGCTTGAACTCTATCATGTAAGCCGCTACAATGCTAGTTTGACGAAGTTTGTAGAAAGCTACTTCATGGTTCAAATATGTTGAGGGCCCAAATCGAAGCTCCAAATCTCGGGAAAAAATTTCCCATGCCGATAGCTACTGAATTGTATGCATTGACTGGTACCATTGAAAGGTTGCGCTAGTCATATAGAACGCTACTATGGTTAATTTTTTCTCTAGCGGAGTGTCGTAGTACAGGAAGAACCAATCGATCTGAAAGAGCCATCCAAGCACGTTTTCATCGGAGAAAAAGGAAATTTCAAGTTTGGGTAATCGTAAATGGGTAGTAAGCTGACTATCCAGTTGCGTCTATGGTAGGAGATTCAGGGTTTGAGGGGGCTGAGCCAAAATCGGAGCTGAAGAGGTCAAAATTGAAGGGGGGTTGGAAGTAGGGGTGGTAGCGTAGGTTGTTTCTTGAGGCGGCTTACAAAATGAAGGATTTCAGCTAGAGTTTTTGGATGTGGTCAATGACGGTGGAATAAGAAGCGATACCTTCTGCATGTTGTTGGATAGTAGTCGTGACGTCCTTCAATTCCTTCACCGGTCCAGCGATGGAGTCCTCCAAAGCTTTGTAGCGAGTAATCATTCCCTCTGCCATCTCGCTCTCAATGAGAGCACCAAATGATGCGTACCTTCATGCCACTGCTGGCAAGTGAGCTGAAGCCGGCTATCAAACAGGAGATTGAAGCCTTCCGAGGGCATCTTTTCCTTATCAGCAATCTGCATGGCATCAGTTATCAGAGAAAAGGGAAGGAAAGTAACAGCGAGAGAGAGAGTGAGAGAAAGAGAGTCAGAGGGAAAAGACAGCAGGTGCGGGGAAGAGTTTTCCAGAACAGGAATAATATGCCTCCGTTACTGTAGCCATAGTTACACTTTATACTAAACCAACCGAATGCAGTTGGAATCCAACTAATCCAACAAATCAAGCGTGCCTAAATAACAGAAAGGGGACAGCATAATAATTTCCTATAACATCCTTTATAACAGCATAAAAATAAAAATGTAGTGCAATAAAAATGTAGTATAACTAAATATAGTCTTGGAGTTTTCGCGGTGGCTGAGTTTGCTGACCACTTCATCTAGTAATCGGAGGAACCGGAACCATTTCCCCTACCGTATCAATCAGGCCCGTGACAACTGATGTCTCTTTCTCAACACTTGACGGCCATCAACAGTTAGCAAATTGAAACCATTTATAGGCTAGATTTCTGTCCTTTCTCTTAACCCACACTTCAACTCCCTGATTTTTCAAAAGTAGTTTTACTTCCCAAGCTAGATCTTTCTGACCAAGAACTTTCATATGCCAGGCTCAAGCATATTCTATTTCTAATATCAAACAGCTTAAAATGTCTTCCACATGCCAATCTTGCTTTTCATCTAAGTCAGGGAAATAAATGGGCATTCATTGTACAAAAGGTGAATTTGATTCTTGGAAAAATCACTATGTTGAAAGTTGCCCTCGGTACTACATAGACTCAAGATTATCGCCACCTCCAACATTGAAATAAATACCAGATCATGAAATTGAAAAAGACAGAAAAAAAAAGCTCGATCAGACATGCCATGTATATTTGTGCACATTTGTGACAACAATATAGGCAAGCAAGCAAATATGAGAGTACCTGTGTGCGCCCTGCATCAGCTACAACATAAGTTGGAATGCCAATGCTCTCAGCTGCATCTTTCAACTTATTCCTAACAGAATATGCAAATCATAACCCAAGTTTCAACAAGAGAATGTGACCTCAAACGATGTAATAAAATGCTGACTCACAAGAGATCACCTGCTTACATTTCTTGTTGATTCTTGCATGTCACGACTATCTTGGGTTGCCCACACTGCTCCCATTGTCTCAAAAGCGACCTCTGGCTGCAGCATACAACAAAAACAGCATGGCGTTCTGTCCCATTATATGGGATCAACTATATAAATCTACTTCCCATTCTGGTTGATTTAAGACAACATCCTCTGATGATGAAAACAATTTCATGTCCTTCTTTCTCATTCTACTCCAAGTCTTCCTAATCCTGCCCCACCCCTTCTTCTTGCCGCTAATCTCTTATGAAGCATGGACACCAACCCGAGACACGGACACTATACAGTACCAACACGTCGAAACACTATTTTTTTACAAATCAAGGACACAACACGTTGAGAATACGTAAACTAAAATAATAATTTATATTTTTTTTAATTGATAAAAAATTCTATTTAATAATAAATGTGAAATAAAAAAATATATTTTTCAAATATTATAAAAAAAAATCATAGGAAGAAAAGCCGTATATAGGGTTTGAAAGCGAGAATAATGTATTTGAAATCCAATTCTAGGGTTCGAAAACTGAAAAAAGGATTTCAAAATCAAATTCTAGGGTTCGAAAACAACAATATATACTGAAACTTGACCATTGCTTTACCTTTGTGTTCGACTTCTCTCTCTATCAAGTCGTATGCGTCTTGTGGTTGAGAAAACAAGTCGTACAGGAGTTGAGAGTGTGAGAAAATTGGATGTGAGGAGTTACGATTGGATTTCAAGTGAAAACCTTAGGCTTTTCAACATAATAGAAGTGAGGAATAAGAGTGATGAAATGTGGAAAAGGTAAGCGATTTTTAAATTTAATGAAAAAAATCTGTACAACTTTTATAAATTTATCAGAAAAACCCATAGCTTCTACAATTTACCAAATGGCCCATAATATCTTGAAAATTATACTATCCAATATGCCTAAAATATTTCTAAAACGTGTCAAAACGTATCTATACTGCGTTGGACATGTCTGGAGCGTGTCTAAAACATATCAGAATGTGTTCGGAGCGTGTCCAAAATATGTCAAGACATGTTCAAAGCGTGTCTAAAACGTGTCGAAATAAAAAAATAAATTAACACGTGTCGGAGCTTGTTTGACACATGTCCAAGGCGTGTCGGTGTCCAATACGTGTCGAATACTAACACTTTAAGCCCAAGAGAGTGTCAATGCTTCCTAGCTCAATTAAATCATATTTCTCATTGGCACATAGTTTCCTACATTTTCAGGTGTATAAACTATTCCCTCATCTTTTCTTTCACAAGTGTACCTTCAATTGTTTATGAATATGTTTATTTCTTAGTTTATCTTTTTGAGTGATCCCACTATCCACCTTAAAATTCTCATCTTCCCAATGTTTAATTTTTGTACATATAGTTTTTTTTCTAATATTCAGATTAATAATCATAGCTTGTTCTGTAAAATTTTTCTTCCAATTTTAGAGGTTTTTTCAATCATATAACACTCCTGAGGTTCATCATATCATAACTAGAGAAAAGAGGTATATGATAGAGCAATTAGAAAATAAAGTTGGTATTGATCACTAAACGAGCTTGTCAACCAATCAGATTAGCATGAATTGACCTTTGCATTAGCTCTGCATATGTGCTAGTGGCAGCATCTGCAAGTTGTATGAAAGAACATCTCATCAATGCAAGGACCCTGGGGGGGCAGGGATATTGTGAGGTGAAATGAAACTTCACATCTGAATTAAAAGAAATCTTACGAGCACATTGGGATGCAATCTTTCCTGGCCCCATCTTCAGGTCTTGTCTAACTACCAAAACCTGCCATCAGCAGTTTCCAAACAAACATGATTGTTTAAAGTAATCCACTGACTCATAATCAATATCATGGCTCTTGTTAGAAACCATAACTTGAATGTGAAAATTATATAATACGTTAATCAAACACAATTAAGACCCAGAAGTAAAACTTAATTCTGCTATCAACCCATAGTCAAACAATGTCCACTAGTATTTTCTGAACTTTCAAATGTCAAAGGCGTAGCCACTAATCTACTACCTTTCATAATAAGGGGCATAAAGGAAATTCAGTGACAATATAATTCCACTATTTTTATAAGAATCACGCATAGACACTTATATAAGCAGATATGCTGCTTTTGCTTATAGTGCACCTAAAGAGGAGTTAGATGTACCAGTGCAACCACCTAGACATTTTATTAGCTTCAATTAGTTACTTCAAGTGCTAAACTTAACGTGGATCCTCAAAAAAAAAAAAGTTAAGTTTTTCTGTATCTTTATATGGGTTCACAGTGTGGACAGATATTCACAGACTAAGATAAAGCTTGGGAGAAACTAGGTGAAGGTTCAAAGCCCTTTCTCTATTAGAGCAACAAGCATGAACTATAAATACCCCAAAAATCCTAACATTGTTTGTGTCCTGGAACTAAATATAGGAGCTTAATATAGAATCTTTCAAAGAAATGGACGGCTGTTAGTTCTTAAATTAGCTCATACAATAGGTAGTTAATAGTCACCATCAAATCACATGTCACCTCTGCTTTTAAAACCAACCTACATTTAAAAATAACATATGTAGATTGATTTAAAGGCTATTTGAGCCACACAAGCTACGTGAAAATACCAAATATATTATCACCTTTTTACTTTTTCCAAATTCTATTCCCAACTTTTGCTTTCACCAATTCTATTCTTAATTTAGCCTATAGTGAAAAATGTAATTGCAACTAAGATTCCTGGGAAGTTATTATAATATTATTCTTTTGAGTACAAGTTAAATTTTGTTTTTGATACTTTTCCAGGCCTACTTAGAAGAATTTTATTTTCAACATGGATTATGTTATTACTTAAAATTATACTTGAATAACATAGGTGGACTTAATTTGCAAACCTAACAGATTTTCTCATGCATAGGCCAATCAGTTTAGGTAAAGACATAATGGGCTACTAGAGTTGATTTTTGTGTCCATACTATAGAAAATTAGACCCATTTTTTAGCCTAATTACTTCAACATAGAGAAGCTTAGGAGCCCATTCAAGACCTGTGAGCTAGTAAAAAATTATGGAAATGTTCATGCCTTTAGTAGGAATTGTGGCATCAAACCGACATAGAGTGGAAAAGTTAGTAAAGTACTGAAAAAGCTTGCATTACTAGTTGTCTTCATGCATAGAGATGAAACATGCATACTTGTATAGGTGTTCTTGGTACATGTTTCTAATTCTCCAAGCGTCCTATGAGGTTGCAAGTGAAGAAGGCTCATGCTTCTAATTCTCCAAATGTCCTATCAGGTAGCATGAAGGCTTCCAAAAATAGTATAAATAGACCTCATTTGGAGCCTTAGACTCTAGCACAATCTATCTCAACCATATTGAGTAAAGAGAAACGAGAAATCTTGAGTGAGATTTTAAAGGAATGAGAAGATATCTTGGAAAAATTAAGTGATTCATGATCTTCTCTTTTTGTCTTCTAATTTTATAAGTTTATAATGAAGATATAAAAAAATTGTACTGGTAATTTCAAAGATAAATTAGCATGTTGGGGGTGAGAAAATCATGCCGTAAGAAATTTATGTGGAAATTACGGTCTAACTTATGAAATAAATGTCGGTAATAATTAGGTGGCCCAACGAATGTTAAGGTGGAACTAAGTAATCTATGAAGTTGTTACATGATAAATTAAGATGTTGTAAGAAAATGTGTAAAAAAAGCAAGTTTTTTAGGAGTCATGGAGCAAGACGGTTTATCAATTTGAAGAAGACAACAGGAAAATGTTAATGAAATATTTTTGTAATGAAGCATTGCATAATTTAAACAAGTACTTAAGATGATTTAAAGTGATTAAGTGATTTTGAAAATTATTGAAAATTTTAGAATAAGGGCCCTAATTGCATGTAAGAAATTCAATGACAATATATATTATGATAAATTATTGGTTTAAGTATTTATTAAATTAAAGACAAGTTGTAGAAGCAATTTTAGTGATTAAGTTGATATTTTAAATCTTACGATAAAATTCATGACAAACTAATTTTTAGTAAGGAATGTGTCCAAAATAATCTCCCTAAATTTTATGTTTAAAAGGTTATTGAGAAAATAGTGATATAACTAACGGAAAGAAAAGCCTATTCTATGGTTAAAATAATAATTAAATTAATCAATTTAATAAATGGATGACAAAGCAAAAAAATTAAAAAAAAAAACACAAAGTTATTAAGTGTTGAAAACTTAAAGTAAGTATCACAATTTTTGGCTAAGTAGCAAGGTTCATCACTTTGGTAAATTATTGGAATAAATCAAATAGGGCAATGGGGTATGGAGCTCAATCTTGACATAAATCAAGATTTAAGGAATATCAAGTCCAAAGAAGAGTTTAAAATTATTATATATGAAAGTGTTAAAAATTCTCAAACTCAGTAAAAAAATGATCTTTTTTTATAAATTTACTTATGCCTTTGAATAATTACCTGGCCTCCTTCCCTTTAGATTTTGATCATTATCATGTCATTCCCTATAGATAGGTTAAGAACAATATATGTAGACACTAAAGAATCCGGAAAGATAAGACCCAAAGCTTTTAGTTCAAACTACCTTAGACGAATCTCAATTCATTATTGACATTTTAATATGTTGTTATGATTATCTATATTCATGGCATAAATCATCATATAGAATTGACGGTGGTCTGTAAGTTTAGTTGAGATATGCCCAATTGTAATCATATACGAACAATGGCACATGATGTGGTCCCCCCTAATGAGAAGGGAGTATGTTAGCTGATGGTATTGGAATATGACAAGAGATTCTTAATCTATTGCGTCATATTTGAATCACACATATACTTATTTTATGTTATTATATTCATTTTTGGATCATGATATTATTGGGAATTCAACTTACTCTCTTATTTTCTTTCCACTAAAATGGCAGGTATTATATCCCTTCCAGAGGCTTTGGATGATGGAGGACCTCACAGTTTAGATTGTATATCATATTTGTACTTATTAAACTCTCATTCAAGTTTTTCTTTTGATCATATTTTATAAGTTGATTTAGAATCCTTGGTTATTACAAATTTTAAGGTGTATAATATATTTTGAACATTTTATGAAAAGCTAAGATGTTTGCCTCGAGTAATATAGAAATAAGTTTTGCAGCATCATAATCCATGATTGGTCAATAGTAATCCTGGGTCATGATAGTTATACATTTATGTATTGATAAAACCATTCAATTAGAACAAAATTTTTCCATTATTGGTAAGAAAACTCACATGCACGGATCAAGAAGGTATATCAACAGAACTTGCACATTTAGTAATCTTAGTCTCTCGTCTCGCATTGTTTGAATCTTTTATACGTATTACATAAGGGTATAAATTTGTTATGTACAATTCATAACAGACATTTTCAGGAAAAATACGAATTCCTTCTGTTAGTTCAATACTAAACCAAGCTATATCCACCTGCTCCCAGTGCCCAATAGTAGTCTCCATTCAGCAATAAAAGATCGGGACCAATACATTCATTGTAAGATGCTTTTCAAATTAACAAAGTAGCATTCAATATTAAAGATCGACTCCCAAGAAACAACTTATTTTGGCAGGAATACAAGCAAAAGTGAGATTTACTCGATGTTATTCAGATGTGGCAATTATGTATCAGTCCAAATTTTCAATTAGATACAGATACCCTGCATTTAAACTTTCCTGTCAATTTCAACCCCCAAAAAAAAAAAATTACTATATGCCAACGACAGAAGGCAGTGTTATGTTCACCAAATATCACACAATGGGAGCTCCACATCCACTTAATTCTCACGCGAGTTCCACCCATGGGCATATGGCATACAACTGGTACAGAAAATTTAGTGTACATGCTATGTTTTAGTTTTCCAAAATACTCCTACAAGATTAAGGAAATTATGAGAACCTACAGACAAATAGATTGCTATCAAGGCAGAGTCCAAGATTCACTTGAGTCCAGCCATGGGTACTTGATATACATTTTGTTTATTTTAATAGAGCAGCCTTGGTGCCGGAAAAGGTCTAAAAAAATGTAGGTATAAGGCGTGATACATCGCACCCAGAAATATGAAAGCAATACACTATGTCGCCGTTTATATGGGCCATATTTTAGTATCCCAAAATTCTCTTTCAGAATTAAGGAAATCATGGGAACCCAGACGAAAAGTAGTTGCTCTATACAGGCTAAATCCCCAGAAAAAAACATAATCTTTTGCAGGAAAGAGAAAATTGGCAAAGTAAATGTGGGAAGCAAGTCAAATAAGGCAAGAGGCTGCGGACCATTTTGAGCTCCTCATCAGTGTCGTTTGAGGATAAGCAATGTTGTTGATGCTTGCCCATGAAGGAATTCTTCCGCCTCGGTGGGTTTTTGGAGGGTTTTGATAAATCCAAAAGCAACCCAAATATGAAACCTATAACGAGTCCTGGAATGAAGTTCTCTGGCCTGAAACTCACCCCCAACCATTCTCTCCCTTTTTTCTGCGAATTCAACTAAAATTGATGAGATTTGACGGAAAAGAAAAGGCATAAAAGTGACGGAGAAAAGGTACCTTGTCGGAAGTCTGCGACGAGTTATGGTACGAACCAAACATCTGGGTGTGTCGTCGTCGGGAGAGATGGAAAAGCAAATGGTAGAAATTGACCAGAAAGAGATAACTCACATTATTAATAGCATTAATTCCTTACTAGTCATGACAAATCCGTTGTAGTCTAGTTGGTTAGGATACTCGGCTCTCACCCGAGCGACCCGGGTTCGAGTCCCGGCAACGGAATTTT
>JAOVVI020011230.1:0-12733 GCA_028571085.2 Nepenthes alata | reverse complement strand
TGCTCATTTAAAATGATGTATTGATTGAAAAATTGAGTTATTAAATGGTGGATAAAATGGAGCCAAGGGGGTTAGACTAGAAGGGCACCTTTCCATTACTTATCCATAGGTCCGACTATTCCAACTAAACAAAAGACACGTCAATGAATTTTTAAATTCACAATTATAAAAAAAAAATACAATACACTATAAAACTGCTTAAAAGAAAATAGTTAACAATAACATTGAGAGGATTACTATCCTACATAATAGTGAGATATAACTCCTTTGAGGAATAATGGCTGGAATCTTAATCTATTGAAAATAAGCTAAATGACTCTATAAATACAACTCTATTTTATATAAAAAGGGCATCCAAAAATGATAGAAAAGATATATGTCGAGGAGATACCCAAAGCTCAAATAAAAAAAAAAGAGAATGGGAGCCAACCTTTCAAATAAACTCCTCAAACCTCTTTTATAAATAATTTTTACCTTAGGTAAACAAATTTGATGGGTCAGATATCTCAACATTGAGTAACGCTGCAGAAGGTCAGCAAGGAATTGCCACCTTTTTTTTTTTTTTTATGGATGATAATGGGGAGCGAGCCACATTTGAGTTTCAATCAAATAGGAACCATACTAGATATTTTTATGATGAAGATGTTCTCACTTTGTAGATTTAATGATAGTGTTGGACAGAGGCTTTGCATATGATGATTTAAATCTATGGCCCGTAGGTCTTCATTGAATAATACCTGCAGGTACCCTTTCTCAGTCCTAGAAAACCCGGGGAAACCGTGAGAATGAAATCCTAAGCCGTTACAAAGATCATGTAGCTGAGTTCCATAGTAACCTTGAATCTTAATGTGCCGGCCTCAATGGTTAAACGCCTCAAAGCCCTAGTTCAGCCATTACATAAATCATCAAGCTTAATGCCACTATTGAAAAGGGCGAGGGGGCGTTTCGGAGTCACCGTGGATCTCACTGTTTCAGAATTTTTGGGGTCTGAACAATCAATCACCACAGAGCCCTGATTCAGGCGAATGGCTTAAATGCCATTTTTTTCATACGAGACTGAAATATCATCTGTGGAGAGGTATAGAAGCTCCTCATAGCCCCCCCTTGATGTCAAAAATCAACATTTGGAAAAATGAAAGTTAAAAATGTCTAAGACTATGGTCTCATCTGTAAGAACTCCAATTCCACTCCTTGGATTAAATCTAGCCTGTTCCCATGCGCAGATTTGACAGCGGCCTGTGTTAGGTTTTAGGTAGGTGCCACAACAAGGGAAAAGACGCGTGATACTCGCGCGCGCTTTGGTTGAAGACATCCAGGGTCAATCGAAGGTCGATTGAAGATTAGCAGTGAGATCCATGATGAGTGACTCCATCATCATTTATAGAATATTATAGAGGTTTTTGGAAACGCTAAGAAGTCCGAATAAATGGCTCCCAACCAGACATTCTTCACGGGTTGGGGTGAGAATTTTTTAAAGCAATTTCTCTGATCGGATTTGTTTGTAAACACATTGCTAGTTGGGGGCATTTTTTTTACACGTGGCCACTGATGAGAGAGAAATCGCATAATTTTCCATCCTTTTATTTTTTTATATTAATAAATATTAATATTTTATCTGTTAGGACTTGTGAGGCAAAGGCCACGATTAATGACAGCCCTCCATACAGACGGAGGATATCAAATATTCTGGAAGATATAAGACTTCATTGCAGTAAGTAGTTCAAAAATTAACATCAGGGAAACAAGTACTCACAGCTTGACATTTACTTGCCAGGGCTACTGTTGTGTTTTGCTTGCTTAATTGTTTGCCTTTTGGGACGTTCTAATTTAAGGTGGAGCGGTCCATCCACTTCCCTCCTCTATTATCTTCCATGATTTCATTTCCTTTGTATACAAAAAGGAGTTTGGGACACAGCACATCCTATGAAAAGTACACCAAGTTCTGAAACAACTTCCAGAAAAACCACATCATATATTTGGGACGCTCATAATATGTACAGCATTATTCCTCAATCGACATTAATTATTAGGATAACAGTAGCAAAGGTCGATCACAAGAGCAGCACTACAAAAACAGAGGCCCATTACTGGCATGGCAGTTCATTTTACCATCAAGGGGCGCCTTGGAATTTCGCCAAGGAATCACTGGTGGCATAGTAATTTGTTCTTTTCGATGCAATGCATCAGAAATAAAGAAAATGCAGGCGAGAGAACTAGGAAGGAAAAGAAAATGCAGGGTTGAAAGAAAGAGCACACCTGCTGAACAGCATAAATCCTACATCCCATCAGTTAGGCGATAAGCTGCTGAAGATGCGTTTCAGACTACGACACACTGCACGCAATCTTCCCATGCTCTCGGAGCATATCTATTAAAAAAATAACGAACATCAGCCCTCGGAGTTGAACCAATTGGTATTAGGCAGAACAATCAAAAGATGCACACCTTTGGACAAAAACGGACATCGAGTGTCTCCAGCATATTACATCTCGATATAGCAGATTCCACTGCTGCTTCATCAGTGTTGCAAGACTATCAAAAATCGCCACAATCCAAGATGAAACAAAAGGTAACCATGTCAAGAAGTCAATATACAATCCTCTTCCATAGGACTGTTATTTCATTGCCTGATTCTTTTTTCTTTTTTTTTTTTTTGCGGAGGGGGGGGGGCTGAATCAGCATTAATTGCTACCAGCCTCATCCAACCCCATCCCCTACCTGCAGGGCAGTTTCCCTTATTGTTAAAAAAAAATGTAGGCCTAACAGCAACTCAACTTCTCACATCCTCATTGTATTTAACATCGGACCAAAAACAAGAAACACAATACATACCTGAAGGAATAGACTGCTCAATCTCGGACACTCAAGCTTCAAGATCTCCAAAGAACAACAATTGCTGAAACAAGGTGATGCAGTGCAGCAACCTTTTAGGAGAGAGTATTTATTAAAAGCAGAAATAAAAACCTACCACATCAATGGAAACACAGTACCTCAAATTAAGAAAGCACAAATTGGAACAAACAACATCCACTTCCTTCAAATTTACTGACAAGGAAAGGTTTAAGGATGATAGATGTTCACAATGTGCCATTGGTGGTATGAAAACTTTCTTGATATTTGGACAACCAACACAATTAAGGTTCTGCAATAAACGGTGAGGCAGCTGAATTGTATCTGATACATGCACCTTGGAGGAAAAGATTTTAGACCCATAAATTCTTGGCAGCTCAGAAAGCTGACCACTTGCAAATCCCCAATCTAGGTCATGCATATTCGCACAGCCATTCATGCTCACATGGGTTAGACGAGTACAGCAGGCAAGCAGCTCCTCTATTGCCGACTGACCAAGAATCCCGTAAGACAAATCAAGCTCATGGAGAGAAGGCAAAGCATGCTCTTTGTAGAGAGCCTCAAGTGATAAGTCATTCAGGTATTTGCAAGCCTGCAGCTTCAATACCTAAAAAAGCCAATACAAGAGGCTAAAAACACTAGATCTAAATGCAAGCCATCCCACCATAGATAAAGTATCAGTATTGGTGTCCATAGCAGTCATATGGATATCAGATGTATCAGACAATACATAATAATAATAGATATAAGAGAAGCAAAAAGCTCTTTTATATCGTAGGCTGACAATAAAATATTGGACAATATATCGCCTATGTCACGTCCCGCATTCTTATTATATTCATCTTAATCATAGGGAACGTGTGCTTACATTAATAATCTGTAAATCACAACAAATCATAATACACAGGATTCAAAATAGTTCCAATCATCAATGACTCTAATATTCATCCGACAATAATGTCAACGCAGCTTGTGATAAGGAAAGATGCCAACTAAAATCCCAAAGTCATCTTATAAAAATCACACCGAAACTAATAAGATAATCATAAGAAATTTACGAACATATTTCTAAATTACCAATACTAAAAACTTACATTTTTGGGATACTTATAAAGTACAAGTTCTTATATCATTACTTAAACTAAACCAGTTACATCATTAAAAATTATCGCACTTATTGATTTTTTTTTTACTATTTTTACCAGGCTTGAACTCCTGTAAAGCATCTGGAAGGAAAGAAAACAACAAGAGTGAGCCAAATACTTAGCAAAAACATAATAGTCAAGTACATGCATATTTATCTTTAAAATAATTCATAATGAGGAATATGAATCATGATGCATGTAAAAATACATATATACTTTTAGAACATTTTCATGATGCAATTGGCTTTTCTTTTTCTTGTACTTAATCCTTATTATTTGGCAGCACATTCTTACCTTACATATCCTGAGGAACCAGAACTAGTAGACCTTACCAACTAACAGAGCATTTGATCGATATCTGAATTGTATTCACTCCACACAATCAAATGCCAAAATCACATAACATAATACTTTCTTCCTTGTTTATATCCCGAAGACAGGATGAATTATGTTCACTCCACACAAATCAAAAGTCATATCTTCCTTATTTACATACCGAAGATGGGATGGTACTACCTATTGTCTCCCGGTAGATAGGGCCAAAATCGCACAGTAATACTTATTCAGACAACGATCTACACTATAATATCCTAAGACATGCCAGAAAATACTATCCGTTGAAATAAATATTTGATTTAGTTTCTTAACTTCTTAAAATTTCATAGTGAAAGCACTTATTCATAATTTTACTTTTTAATTTTCTCATCTTAAAGAAAATTCATATTTTCTTGATATCATATTGGCTTCCACTCGTACATAAACATATCATATACATTTGTAATAAAATCACGATAAAACACATCGTATATTTCCATAATAAAATCATATCAATGCATAACATAAGTTCGTACACATTTTAACATGTGTTGGACTTATTTTTAGACAACATATTATTCAATTTTCGGTCCATGAATTCCATAATATACCAATTTACTAACCGGTTCGGTTCCATTTCATATCTTTAACCGGTTTGATCACGAGTCCGGTTTATGGATCGGTTCGGCTTTTCATAATATTCCGCCGGTAATATCATGTGAGTCGGTTCACCATTATCAATATAATAAGTAGCCAGTTCAATTATTTTAAAGGAGCATATATAAAGACCGGTTCACTTACCAAATTAGTCGGTTCCTTAGAAACCGATTCATTAAATATCTTTAACATCTAGTTCTTATAATGGCCAACCGATTTACATGATGTCTCGTTTGATTACTAATTTAACATACCATATACGGCCGGTTTATTATTTATTTCCCAACCGGTTCACACTAATTAGAAAAATAGGCAATGAAGTACAAATAGGCCGGTTTAGTGGCAATTTCTGTTCTGGGGCCGGTTCAGCGACTAAATCAAAGTATTTTTGAAAACCGTTTTACATGATGGTAGTTAAGCATTAGTACTAGGATACTTGTTCGGGCCGACCGTAGGTTCAACCGGTACACAATTGGTTTAATCCATTTTTCCTAAACTGCCCTGTTACAGCATCAACAGGGATGCAGGGTATAGTTTGGTTGTCATTTTGGGGTCCGGTTTGGTGGTTAAATCCTACCAAATTTTACAAGTTGATACTTTAATATCATTTTAATATATTTAAAATACCTTGGCTGCTGGTCAGCCGAATTGTGGACCGGATCAACCCATTTTCATGGGCTGAAATTCCAGATTTCAGCAAACTGCTGAAGTTCAGTCCAAGTTCTGATTTGTGGTCTGGTTCAGTGACCATATCGAGGAATTTTTGAAAACCATTTTACATGGTGATAGTTCAACCTTAGTACTAAAAAATATGTCCGAGTCGGCTTCTGATTCAACCGGTTCATGGCCGGTTCAGTCCACCAAAGTCAACTACCATATTTGCATCAGCATCAACAAGGATGCAGGGGTGAGTTTTACTGTTCATTTGGGGATCCGATTCGGTGGTCCATTCAACCCATTTTCATGAGCCGAATTTATATAATCTTAATAAGGGTTTCAACTAATTGGTGACCAATTGTGAGCCGGTTTAGTGGTCGGATGGTGGCCGGTTCGGCCTGATTTCCCTAAACTGTCAATTTCAGCATTAGTAAACAGGGGTCGGTTCAGCTGTTATTTTGGGGTCCGGTTCAATGAGCAATTCAACTCAACTTTACGAGCCGTTTTGTCACAACATCAATAAGTCATCTATCTTGTTGGTCACCAAATTTGGGCCGGTTTGGAAACCATTAGGTGGCCGGTTCATCCGGATAACAAAGCTATTTCTGCTACTACTCAGGCTTCAGGATTTCAGCTAGCATGTTGCTGAACTTAGGCCCAGTTTAGTAATTAAATCACCATGAAAATTTACTTTTCATACATTTCCAAAATTAGCACTTAATTTTGGACCTGCTCATCTAAAGTTTCCAATTTTATTCTTGCCCAATTCAAAGTTATACACTGATTTTGTGCTAAAAATTGCATCCTGATTCAATCTGGCCAGTTCAGTAATACCTAATTTTCTTGAGGCTGAACCGGTCACATTTTCAAGGGATATTTTTACACCAATTTCATGATTATCTTAGAGGGTTCATTAAAGTTTCTATACTAATTTTTATAGGGTTTGAACCCATCAAATTCATGGAGAAAGTCAACACCAACAGCAAGGTCCCTGATTTCTCGATTCAAACTGCCAGTTCACTTTTAACACATTGAACCAGTCATGAAGAATTATTCCAAAATAAAAATATGGTGATTTAGCCAACATATTAAGGTATATTCATGAAAATTTTAGCGGGATAAATCGGCCATTAACAATATGAAAAATTATGCATATCAGTAAGAATAAGCAGGTTGCAGAATTTGGACCTCATGAAGCATAATCTGAACTTTACTTAATCTAGCATGATAACAGCAATGATTTCAAGTATTTGATCAATAATACTTCAAATTAACATCAAGAATTAACCAACAAATCAAAGAAATAGAGGTGTTCTTGCCTAGAATTATTTTTAATTTAATTTTGAATCTCAGCAGCCAACCGAGTCTTCTTGGTTCTGGTTCAGCTTTCTTCCTTTTGTTTTGCTCTGATTTTTCTCTTGCCTCTACCCGGTTTTTTTCCCTCTTTTCTTTATTTATTTTCTTTCCAATATGCTCAGTCATCACCTATTGAATTTGGAGTTGCCACATGCACCCACAACGTGGCAAATTCTTAGTTTTTCAAGCCATGCAAAAGTACTAAGGTGGCTCTCCCTCCTTTAGCCACTTGTTGGAGTTTCATTTGGAGATTAATTTTTAATATGTCTTAGTCCCTCATTTGCCTCGTGTGCCTATTCACTTTTTATGCCATTTTTCACTTTTTAATTAATTAATCACTTGGTAAAAAGGAGAGGGAAATTGAGCTGACGGCTGTTGCCGTGTACAGCAAATGGAAATTTCTGCATTGTGCAGCTGGTTTTCTTCTAATATTTTGGGAAACTTAATTAAATTTAGGGGCTATTATGTATGTACTAATGTCCGATGTCATGTAGGGGTTGTATTCTTATTCAATTGTTGGAAACTTTGGTTGATTTTTCAATGTTGTTGCTACCCAGGTGATGGGATTACTTTCTTGCTGAATTTACCGTGCTGAATTTTCTATGTGTGTGTGAGTTTGTGTGTTTGCAATATATATATAATTTTGCTTAATTAATTTAATTCACACTATATTTAATCAATCGAGCTAAGCTCGGCTGCTAATTGGGTGTAATTTCGGTAACTGAGTTATCTTATCGTCATCCGAAATTTATTTTATTATTAATCAATTGAAAATTTATTAACCGAATCACTTCCATTGAAATTGGTTTTATTAAATAAATTTTTATCACATTTCGGTGTAAGTTCCTGATTTCTGAGTTTTTACTATTCATTGACTTTAATTTTACAAAATTAATTTATCTTATCGAATTATGAATAATAAAATTGCGGTCCTTATAATATGTTCTGTTCAACATTGTGACGTGGGCATTGCAAAATTGTACATGGGGTGAAGTTGAACGACTTATTTGTTTTCCAACCTTATGAACATTCATGTCCCAAAAGACAATGCTGTCAAAAAAAAAAAAAAAAAAAGAATCAAGGAACCCAAATACCTTTTATACACATTGTCACGTGCACATGATATCACCTTAGAGTGAAGATAAGCAATCGGCCAAATTTTCATTCACATGATCAATCATGAATAAGGGGCAATGGCATCAAAAAGGAAATGAATAAGAAAAAGCCAGATTCTTTTTGCTCACATAGTCACGTGCAGTTTTGCAAAATCGTACCTGAAATGAAGTTGAGCAATTGACACATCTTTTAACTCTATGAACACTTGTAATCGAAGGAGTAATGCCATTGAAAATGAAATGAGCCGGAGAATTCCCACTACCTTTTGTGTACATCATCACGTGTATGCCACAAAATCATTCTCGTAGTAAAGTTCAATCATCAACCTCTTTTTACCTCATGCTCACTCATGGCACAAGGACTATGCCGTCGAAAATAAATAAAGCAAAGAACCTCAGATACTGTTTCTCCAAACTGTCACATGTACGTCACAAAACAGAGCCTTCAATGGGCATGTTTTTCATGCACGTGATAACTCTTAACCCAACAGATTGTGTCGTCAAAAACAAAACATATCACAGAACCCCTAATACCTCTTTTACACATCCTCACGTTCAAGATGCAAAATTACACAATGAGTGAGATTGAGTGGTCGAATTAATTTTCTAGAATGTGATATCTCATAACCCAAGGGCTATGTCGCTAAAAATGGAATTAATAGGAGGATCTCAAATACCTTTTGTACAATTCTAGGTGTATGCGTGCAGATAGTTGATTGCTGCTTAGGTATAGATCTAGAAAATGAAATTTCTAGAATATAATCTCTCTTTCGCCAAGTTTGAGTGCACTATTTTAATCTTACTTGTAAGATATATTATCGCTTAGTTGCACATTTTTCTCGGTGTATTTTTTCTAGTAGGTTGTAAGGTATGTTGGGGCTACTTTAAATCAGTCATTTACTTGGTTGTAGTGAGTAGATCTCAAAGCGTTTATATTTATAACCAAATACCTATAGTGGACTTCTTCAGAGATTGCCCCATGATTTTGTTCTCAATTAAGAATAATTTTTTATATTAAATATTATTGTTTAACTTGTATATACTTGGTTGTATGATTTCATTCCTTATACTATCATAGTGTTTGATGATTGGCATTTGATGGAGGATTCGGGAGTTCCTTTTCACTATACTAGTTGTGTATATATTTTTGTTCATCATATTTTCCAATAGCTATAATTTGATGTTGACGTGGAAGGGTTTGCCATTCCACATTGAGAAATTTAATAGGTAAAATAATTTTATTCTTTAGTAAGAAAGAATTGAAAAGATTTTAAACCAGGAAAGAATGGTCGAAGCATTGAAAAAGGAGAAAAACAAGTCAGACAATATGAAGGATGACAAGTAGCATGATATGATGGGTCTTGTTAATTATGCAATCAAGTTGTATATTTTGAATAATACTTTTTTAAAAATTTATTAATTTATTGGATCCAGCAAAAGTGTAGATGAAGTTTGAGGGTCAATAGAAATTCAAATTCCTAACATTGAGGTTGCATACAAAGAAACAATTTTATGGCCTCCAGTTTTCAAATAGGAAAGTTTTGAGATGTATTTGATGAGTTTAACAAGATTTTAACGCAAATATTAGCCCTTAATGATAAGATCAAGAGTGAAGACAATGTGTTAGTGTTGCTCGCTTTCTTATCAATCTCATACTATCATATTACTATAATGCTACTGTTTAAAAAGAATATACATAGTTTTAATGAAATCATTGCTTCCTTATGAAAGAGTCTAGGTAAAGGGGAAGTAATTAGATTTTGAGGAAGCCAAGTCCTTTCAAAGGAGAGAGGCAAGAAGTACAATTGGTCCAAATCGAAGAATTTGAGTACTTTTATTGTGATAAAAAAGGCTACCTAAACTGGGAATGTTGTAAGAGGAAGTAGGAGAATGATGGTGTTAATGAGCGACAATGAATGACAGATCATAATGATTATGATTGGGTCTAAATCACTACCTACAAAGACATAAATATACATGAAAGGATGACATGAAATTTCACGAGCCATGAGACGAATTTGGTGATAGATAGTAGATCATCAAAATATGGGACATCGAGAACATCCCTCTTCACCTCCTATATGCTCAGGGACTATGAGAGTGTTGAAAATGAGTAACGATAACTCATCAAGAATAGTGGCATCGGTGACATTAGCTTATGGATAAGCAATGAAACAAAACTCGTATTGAAGGCATACAATATACTCCGAAGATATGGTTGAATTTTATTTTAATCAACAAGGTAGATAAGTAGGACTTTTGCATGGAGTTTGGAAAAGACAAATAGAAGCTCACTAAATGGCCTATAATTTTGGCAAGGGGAAGAAAGCGATTATGTATTTTTTTAGCTCATTGTAAGGATAATTCAAGACTTCTTTTTTTTTAAAAAAAAAATCGTAGATTAACTCATTAAAATAAACAGAATAACTTCAAGAAATCTCAGTTAGCTTCAGAGAAAATATTTTATTTCAAGTTTTTTTTTTAAAAACATAAACATACGTATTTTAAAAATGATCAAAGAAGCATTAGTGGCGGATGACAGAGGGGAGTAGATGCACATAATAGTAGTTTAATTCAAAACCAAGCTCTGGAGACATTTCCGTTGGAAGGAAATATTTCTGGTTGCCAAAAAAATGGTACGTGAATATTTTTAATTTATTGGGTCAACGAAAAAAGAAAACTGTAATGTCCGGGCCCTGAAGCCGATGGACATGACCGTGAATATTTCTAAGCTCCACTCTTGCTACTCAACAGTCGACGCCTGGTGGGATTCAGTCTTTTTAATTTTCAAACGATTGCTTAACTTCCCAAGTACCAACCAATAGAACACCTCCCAAACTACTACAATCAAAAGAATTTGGACGCATGCATCATTGAAAGCTACACCGATAAGAAAAAAAATGTTCTTTAAAATAAAACATCTGATCCACAATCATAAGCCTAATACTCTTCTTTCTGCAAAATATAGATGCTATAAATATAACAGGCCAACCAACTTGCGAATACAGTATGTGACCGACAGCCGCAGTCGACGTATCACCAGTATGGGTATAAATAATAATAATAAGATACAAAAATAGGTTATCAGAGATGGAGAGAGAGAAAGATCAGTGCAGCACCGTCCACCAAAGAAAACAAGTGAATTGATGGGAACTTTATTATATCCTAACTTCACATCTACAACTGGAATCACCACCGACAAACATTGATTGTCTCTCTTGATCTTGAACAGCTTGATCGCAGGCAGCTAGCTATTACTCAGAAAGCTAGACACACTCCAAATGCATCTCAAGAGAGCACCTCTCTACAAAACAACATTCAAGGAAAGGTTTTACGGACTATCGCAGCTTTCACCCTCAGCACGAGCGAAGAACTTGAGTCAACCGTAGGAAATAATAAGCGTCCCCAATCATGGATTATGGGCAAGCATAACTTTTGAAACTTAGCCAACCTGATGGCATGCAGAAAACCTGTTTGAAGCAAAATTTCTGATACCAGATGGCCATAAATGTCTACTGGATTGCAAAACTAACCTTCTTGTTACTTACATTCCTCCAATTCTGAGTTGTTTGATAGTCAACACCCTGTAACCTCGGGCCTTTATACGCCGCCCCATATTGATTAGACCCCTCTCTTTTTCGGAAACCTCCATGTATCTCTCCATCGCATGTTGTGGCTTTTTTGGAATCGTTCTCACACGTATCAAATTTATCCCACCGTTTCTGACCCCACAAATTGTTTCTATCATGTAAAGATCCTTTAATCTTAACAATGTTGTATTCAGGGGGATTAGAACAATTCAGATAAATGGACTTGCCAGCCCAAGCTTCCCCATCTATCAAACCCCATGAACTTGCACTGGAGTATTGACATCCTCTTCGTTTAACATATTCAGAATCTGCACGACCATGCTTCCATGAACTGACACCAAGATTTGATGCCCTTGATATATTCGAGTATTTTTGGGGTTTCCATCCACATCCTTTGCCACTTGCATCTCCCCATTGCTTATCCTTAACAGCTCCGTGATCTTGTTTATAACGGCACCCCCATGTGCCGTTCTCATTAGTCAACTTCCTTGTGGCTTCCACACAACTATTCCACATGCCCTCACTAGTCCACTTCCTTGTGACTTCAACACAATCGTTCCATTGATTCCAACCCGCCACTTTATCCCTTGATGCTCCACTAGTAGCATGTTCCCAAGGATTGCAAACATCATCTTGCTTCACAGCTTGCTCTTCCAAAACACAAGCAGATGATATTATACCCTCAACCCTTCCATCATATTCATTCTCATCAGGAGCAAAGTATTCCTTCTCCAAGTCCAGTACTAATTCAGGATCAATGTCAGGGTTCCAATCAATGTCATCAATGTACAAGTCTGGGTCCGGATGTTCAATGTTACTACGAAGGCCATTCATACTAACTCTGAAGTGTTCTTTTGCATTGTGGAATGCTTCTTCACCAGCAGTATCATCCCAGCTGAGAACATTACTATGGCAATGCATGAACCTCCTAGCACCCAATATCTTCTCCCATGAAATTGATCCCACCAAATAGCAAAACTTCTTCTCCCATAGTGGCACATTGTCCTGCCAAATAACTCGTGCACAAAGGAAAGGAAATATTTCAGAATT
>JAOVVI020011229.1:0-12733 GCA_028571085.2 Nepenthes alata | reverse complement strand
TTTGGGCCGCCACAATATGTCCAAAGGAGATTGAATCCCTCTTAGTAGCTTGCTACTACTGCAAGAACCAACCTCTATTGAAGTCTTGTATCTTTGATTGCACTTGATTTCCCTGTGGTTTGCCTCGATTTGAGGAATGCTATGGTAAATGGTGCATTGGGTATGTAGGACTTCAGGTAATTCTCTACCTTTTGAGTATCGATTACTTGTTCCTTATTGAAACCTTCTTCCTTGTTATTGTAAATGTGTTGGATATTTTGACATTTATTTATTATATTAATTTTATCACTTTAATACAAGGGTTTTATTTTGACCATTAGCCTTTTTATTATAACTAAAGCTTATTAGTGTCACGTATATGCCCAATTGATAATTTAATAATCAAGTGATATCTTTTTATTTTAGCTTGATAATTTATTTAATTTTATGTGTGAATGTTCGACAAACAATATTTCTTCAATTTCAGCGTTGAAAAATTTTAGTATTTAAATTGTCTAATTTTTAAACAAGCACCCAATTAAGTCACTAAACCTTTATTACTTGATTGCATAAGCCCTAGCTCTTCAATTATGTGATTGAATGAACATGGCTTGCATTGGGCTCTATTTATATTCATATATTTTATGCATCATTAAGGTTTAATATTAGGTGACTATCCTTATAATTGAGTATTAACTAGTATCCTGAGATTTGGCTTCTTTGTTAGACTTTAGATTCATATTCTAAACCCCCAAGTTTTGAAGTATTTTAATGTGTTACTATTTTTGTGGCTAGTATAGTCTCGTTAAACCTAATAACTTAAGTAGCAACTTATTATGATCAATGTATCAAGAGACCGTGTATAAATAAGTTATTTAACTTTGAGTCAATTTTAATCTATGTTATTTGTGCTTGTAACAATTATTACAAGCACATAAACATATAGAATTGAAAGAAAAATTAAGTAAAAATTCAATAAAAAATTATTATTTATTATAAAGTTGTAATTATAGGCAGTCTTGTACAAGCAACCATGGTAGGTCACGTCTCTCTACTCCTAGTTGGACTATCATTGCTATCATTTTCAGAGGTGAATGACATTTTATATTTATAAGACTAGTCTTTTAGCTTGGAAATATGGTTTATAGGCCCCATTTCAGAAAATGGTGGACACTAAGAATGGTAATTTTCACAAAGGAAATAACTCGTTAATGTATGCTATCTTTCTAATTACTTCAATTATAATATTCTAACATTTCAAACTTGGGTTAATGGGACTTTCAATTTAATAATATCAGTAATTATAAATATAATAATAAAGATAAAAATTTATGAGATTAAAAATTTATAGATAAATATAAACTAATCTTATAAAAATCCTCCATGAGTTAACATTACAGAAGTTTTAAAATAGTATTTAAAAAATTTATTTAGCAGATAATAGAACCAATTTTGATATTTTATTCTATCAATTAGAGGTCATTGGGATCTTAGACAAGTCATATGAATGTAATTTAAATTAAAAAAAATGAATTCGCTAAAACAGTTAAATTTAACAAAGCCTCTCCTACAAACCTAATTATTATATCTCAAAAGGATAAAACAATGATTTATGCAATCACTGGATTCTCTTCCTCTTTAAATCGATGAACTCAATGTGTCAGGTATGCCCACATTACATAAATTTATATTTCAAATTAGTAGTAAAAGATTATTCAACTTAGTGCCCAAACATAGCTCATTAAGTTGAAACTAGGAAGTCTTCGCAGCGGAAAAAAAATATATAAATAAAAATATATATATATAAATTGCAAAACTTTAATCGTAGAGGATCCAAGCCTGCATTTGACAATAGGAATTAGTCCGAACTCAATTTGCATCTTCACCGCAAGGAAAAACCTTCCTCTAGACACCGAGTTCTCATCTCTAGCATGACTTGTTGAAGAAGAGTGGGGTTGCTGGTAACAATACCATCCACACGCTCATATAACATTCTCTTCATCGAGACCTCATCATCAACAGTCCAAGCATAAACCCTCTTATTCCTCCTGTTAATATCCAAAAGGACATGCACGGAATCAAAAGCCAACCACAAAAACAGCACAAAGTACGAGGCACGAGTGCCCACAATTCAGGAAGTTAAAGCGGCCATGGTTTTAAACTACATTCCTACCCACCCATGCAGAGTTTTGACAATCTTTTCATCAATCAGCATATGGTAGACACCAACAACCACAGCCTTTCTCATCCTCAACAGGGTGGATCTATTCCCAGCAGAAGAATCATTCATAACAATGTAGCCAACCTACAAAATTGATCCAGAGTCGGGACGTAAGTTGGGTATACACAACTTTTAGACTAGAGAAAAGTGCCAAGCCATGAATAAGGAAATAAATGTTTCTTTATACATGTAGACTATCAGATATTTAAAAACAAAAAAAAAAGAACAATTTTAAGAAAAAACAAAAAAAGATCGTTTGGATCTAACTAATTGAATTCCCAAATCCCCTGACCTTGGACTTGGACTTGGGCTAGGTTTAGTCGATGACACTTCCAACTAGCATCTATAAGGAAATTAAATTAGCTAAGGACCTCGTTGAGGCCTATTTTTATATTCTCATTTCCATGATAACTTTTTTACCATTCTCGTCAGAGCACCTGCTTTATTCTACAAGAAGTGGCAAAAGCCTTGTATATTGATGATTATCAACATTTCTCTAATGGGACTCCGCAGAACATATACTGTAATAGTAACATACAATCTTAACAAACAATGACTTCTGAGATGTAATATTCTATTACCTTCAAGATTTATATCCACTACATTTTGGTATATCTATGTACCGAGACAAACTAATGACCTGTAACAACCATAAGCACCGGCATCCAACTCTGCAACCGTTTCATACAATGTGAAGTTCCTGAACAGAGGCTAAGACGAAGGAGACGAAGAAGACGCAGAAAGGGGGAGACGAAGGAAAGAACGGACGCCAGCCATTATTTCATTTTGGTTGAATCTCGAAGGTTGAATTACAAGGGTGAATTGGGCCGCCTTTTATGGAGAGAAGGCAGCAAAAAGAAAAAGGAAAATACAACGGTAAAAATTTGAAAAAGGAAAGTAAGCAAGGCAATATACAGTATTTCCTATTCTAATATACACCATATATTTTACTTTCTATATTTTCTAATATACAATGACTAAGTCAAAAATTGACAACAAATAAGTTCAAAACCAACAGATACTGAAAAATCAGCGGATAAGTTATGGTTAGGGGTAAAATGCTATTCGAATCCAGAGCTAGCTGATTCTCGATAGACAGGTTTCTTCTTATAGAAAATGAAATTTAGATAGAGGGAACGTAATAAAATATATGGTCTGAGGAAGACAACAGTAAAATATATTTATATATATAAAGAGCAGGTTGCTTCCACATCCCTTGACTAACAACAGACGCGTAAGAAAGGCCATTACTAGGTCTTCAAGTAACAGATCATGGTGTAAAAAATAATAAAAATGGTTCTTACTGTAATATTCGCTGAATGTCGAATAATATCCCGCACCAGTGAATCACTTTTTGCCCACACAATGCAATTCATACAGTTTGTTCTCTCAACCTGCAAAATTTTTAAAAGCCTGAGTAAGGTGGATCAGCAACAAAAAACTATTAAGTGTTGTTCAGTAATAGATATTTATTAGTTTGAATTTATCTGTTTTCTAAAAGGAAAAGTGGAAAATGATCCTCTGTTTGATAACTGGACAACAGAGTCAACAGGTGCGATACCTCATTAAAAGAAGACTCAAGGCAAGCATCAACCCACCATTTTCTCTCTCCACTTCGCCTTAAGATATGGTGCCTACACCTCTGTTCCATCCCCCGACATTTTCTTATTTCTTCCCTCTAATTCTCTTCCTGTTTTTCTAATCTCATTAGTCACTTAACCAGCACCTCAATTGCCAATTCAGTAGTTATAGATGCAGGCTAATTTGAGTACATAAATTTTAGGAAGTTTCATCTTTTTCTTCCTCTTAGCCTTTTCAAAGCCTTCAATTTTCATCTCGTAGTTAGTAGGCTTGGCTGTATTTAGTGGTATTGGGTCCAGTAACGGTGAGGCCTAAAAAGACGCAAGGCGCAATCCAAAAAGCAGCAGTCCAAGTGGCCAGGCCAGCCCAAATATTTAAAACAGCCTACGTGGCAGCCCAATACTCACAGCCAATCGACGCCACTTGCAGCTCATTAATGCGCCTGCAGACGGCTGGCATAGCACAGAGGAAACAAGCCAATGAGGAGAATGTCAGCTCTGCTAGCCGCGATTGGCGTAGCTGCTCACAGTTCACCAGCCAATCCCAGCGCAAGAGGTAAACCAGGTGTGGCCTGCGACGCACGACGGTCTCCCCGCCACCACAAGGCGACAACTGATACGCCAGTGGGCCACCACTGTGCAATAGCCTACGAATCCCTATAGGAAGCATTCTCGCACCCAAAGCTTTAAGCCAAGGAGCCTACAAATCCCCTCTCCTTTTACAAGAGACAGATTAGATTCTAGACATTCAGCTTTATATTGTGCAGTGAGACGCACACCTCCAGAGATCACGTTCTCATATCAGTGTCCAAATCCAACCTCCACGGCCTTCTTCAGGCTACGAGAGTGAGCCACCCTCTGCGATGCATATAGGGAGCTAGACCTCCCACCAAACGCTCATCTAATCCCTCACTCTTGCATTCACGCATTCCTATCGCATACATATCATATTTCTACACACCTCTAAGAGTACGCCCTTTCCGTTCATTGCGGAAAGTTGCTGACTTGAGCGTCGGAGTGTTTTTAGTGAGATAAATCCCGTCGGGCCTCTGACCTCTCGTTTATAGTTTGTGCTGTACAGGTTCCAGATTCGTATCGACGGAGACTGGACCCGCTCGAGATTCGATCCGGATAAAAAATCCGAAGGCTCCTTAATCCGTACGACGACCAAGGATACAACTTTGGCGCCATCTGTGGGAACGCAGCAAAAAGTCTATCGTCTCCCTTCAGCACTCAACTCCTCACACCAAGATGGTTAACACCAGGGCGCAAGCCAGTGCGCCGGCCAGAGACGTAGCCGCCCACGGCGACAACCCTTCGGTGCGTAGCCGTGTCAATGAGCAGCCGCAGCCAGACATCCGACATCTAGTCGTTGAGATGGGCGGTATGAGACTGATGATTCAGGCCCTTTGCGACCGAACAGGCACGCAGTGGATGGGGACCGCCCCTCAGGCTTCCTAGGTGTCGTGCTCCCGAAGAGGAAGGCATCCCAAGCGTCGTCCTCCCGGAGAGGAAGGCGTTGTACCAGAACCCCAGTGGCAGATCAGACCAGCTTGACGACGCCGAGGCCTAGGCGGCTGGAAGCTGCCCTAGCTGGGACGATCGGGAGGAGAGCCCAACGCGGTGCAACCCCTGGAACTCTTGTAGCGAGAGGAAGTAGACAGCCGCAGGCTCGTGCAGCGCACGACCTCCCCGAGCGGGAAGCCGTCGCAACTAGCACGCCCAGTAGGATCGCGGAGTCACACAAAGCTCCACGGCGTAATCAACGCACGGAGGAGCAGATCTAACCCGCCGGTGGAGGAGAAGGTAAAGGTGATGTGGGATCACCTATTCAAGGAAAAGTCCGGATGACCCTCCGCCGACCTGCGAAGGTAACCCTTCGTGATAGACGTTCGGACCCAGCCGCTCCCCCGTAAGTTCAAGATACTGACGTTGGAGGGATACGACAAGAGCAAGGATCCGATGGACCACCTCAACTGCTTCCGTACTCACCTGTCCCTCCAGGGAGCGAGCGAGGCCGTGATGTGCTAGTGCTTCCCCATCACTCTTAAAGGAAATGCGTTGCTCTGGTTCCACGGCCTCCAGCCAAACTCTATCCGCTATTTCGACGAGATCGCTAATTGTTTCTTGAGCCAGTTCGCCTCCTGGCAGAGGGAGGAGAAGCAACCTTGACACCTGGTCCGCCTCCACCAAATGTCGGATGAAAGCCCGAAGCGGTTCCTCAACCGTTTCATCACTGAAGCGCGTCGGATCCCTTAACTCTCTGAGGAGCTGAAATTCAACGCTTTCGTTGCCACGCTGGCAGCGGGAGACTTCTTCAAGCACTTGTCGCACCAGTGCCCCCAATCTATCCGGGAAGCTGAGGCCATCGCTCAAGCGTATATCTCGGCGAAGGAGGCCAACGAAGAAAAGCATCCCGAACGCGCGGACCGTCCCTTAGAAGGACCAAAGCCAGCTGTTGGGAAGAAGAGGAACAGCGACAGCAACCGGTTCCAGGAGCGCCGAAAGCAGCCGCGGCCTAGGAAGTACTACGGGCCGATGTCCCTAACTCCTCTAAACGATACCGCGCTAACATCCTAATGCAAATCCAGGAGGAGAAGTTCTTCAAGTGGCCGATGGGGCCGAAGGGTCCCAGTAGTGGAGACTAAACGAAGTACTGTCAGTATCACCGTTGCCTAGGACATTCGATGGAGAACTGCCGGACTCTGTAGAGAACTGTCGGATTCTGCAGCAGGAGATAGAGAACCTGATCCGTCACAGACACCTCAAGTGGTTCGTGAAAGGTTCAGGCCAAGCCCCCGCAGCCTTAGAGGGCGAGGAGAGCGAGCCTCCAAGGAACCGTACGGCTGCCAGCGTGATCGGCATGATCTCCACAGAGCAAGTCAAGAGCAGCAGGCGGGCGCAACCCGAGCAAACTTCCAGCAGCAAGAGAGCGAGAGTAGGGGATATAAGTGATATTATTAGCTTTAGCAACGACGATATAACACATGTAACCTCCCCCCATTCTGATTCCCTCGTTGTATTTGCACTCGTTTCAGACAGTACGATTAACTATCAGTAGAAATGAGTCTTTATTGATAATTGAAGCTCTTGAAATTTGCTATATCTTAAGCTTGGACTGAGAAGAAATCAGATAAAAGTAGCCTATGGCCCCCTATACGGCCTGGATAACAAACCTGTGCCTGTGCAGGGAGAAATCCAGCTAGAGATCACGATGGAAGCGTACCCACGTACTGCTATGAGGAAGTTAACGTTCCTCGTCGTCAATTTGCCTTCTGTCTACAACGCCATCCTAGGCAGACCGTTCCTTACTGCCATTGGGGTTGTCACCTCCATCCCTCATTTGAAGGTGAAATTTCCCACCTCATGCGGTGTAGGAGAGGTGCTTGGCGATCAGGTGATGGGACGGATGTGCTACCTATCCCAAGTCGCCCCTGCGGCGCCAAACCGCATAGACGGAGACTTAAATCTTTGCGACGAAGCCACATTATAGCAAGCCCGATTGGGCGAAGCCACTGAGGCAATCCCGCTGGATCCCACCAAGCTCGAGAAGTGTGTGCACATCAGCAGCTCTCTCACCACGGTCAACCGCGACCGACTTGTCAGCTTCCTTCAGAGGAACTCAGATATATTCGCATGAGTCCCTACCGACATGCCTAGGATACCTGCTGAGGTGATGATCTACAAGCTAGGTCTTGATCCCAGTCATAAGCCCGTCAGACAAAAGCAAAGGAACCACTCCGTAAAAAAACTGACTGCTGTCAGAGAAGAAGTAAAGAGATTGCTAGAGGCCGGATTCATAAGGGAAGTCTTAACCACACTAAGTGTGGATGACTCGGATCAGGAGGTGCTGCAGGTCAACGAAGACGACAATTGGATGACCCCATACTGCAAGTATCTAACAGATGGGACGTTGCCGACGAACGCAGACGAGGCCAAGCGGATTAAGAAGAAGGCAGGCTGGTACGCGGTCATTGACAGCAGGCTATACTGGCGGGGGTATTCTACTCAATACCTGAAGTGTCTTACACCTGAGGAAGCTGAGTACACACTGAGCGAAGTTCACCTCGACATACGCGGCTCACACATTGGGAGGAAGAACCTCGCGTTTAAGATCATGCGGCAAGGCCTTTTTTGGCCCACGATGAAGCACGATGCCTTGGAGTTCGTAAAGAAATGTGAAAGTTGTCAAATCCATGGATCCATGGCACACCTACCTCACACGGAGCTGCATAGTCTCCAATCCCCATGGCCTTTCGCGTAATAGGGACTCGACATCCTTTGACCTATACCTTTGGCCTTCGGACAAAGGAAGTTCTTTATAGTCAGTATTGACTACTTCACCAAAGGGGTAGAGGCGGTTCCCCTGGCATGAATCACCGAGCAGAATGACACGGAGTTCGTCCGCCAGAGTATCGTTTGTCGTTTCGGAATTTCCGAGGTCATAGTGACTGACAACGGAACCGAATTCACATGCAAGTGATTCACCAAATACTACGCGAGCCTGCGCATCAAGCTAGTCCACACGTCTATGGCATATCCTTAGGCAAACAGGCAAGATGAAGTCACGAACGGCACATTGCTGCACGGATTGAAGGCCAAACTAGAAGATGCAGGGGGCTCCTGGGTGGATGAGTTGTCTTCCGTACTCTAATCGTATCGCACGACCCCGCGGGAGCCGATGCAAGAGACGCCCTTCAACCTCTACTATGGAGTTGAGGCAGTCGTTCCTGTCGAAGTAGGACTTCCCAGCCTGTGGGTTGAATGCTTTGATGCGGCCACCAACTTTCAGAGGCTCAGGAAATGCCTAGACCTGCTCCCTGAGGTGCATGAGACGACCCGCTTGAGGACAGTGGCCTATCAGTAGCGCATCACACGGTATTACAAGCGGGTAAGAGCAAGCCTACTTGAGGTTGGAGACCTAGTCCTCCGGAGTGTAGAGGCAGCGGGAAAGACCACTAGTAAGAACAAGCTCTCTCTAGGTTAGGAGGGACCGTTTCTAGTTTCGGCGATCCTTCAGAACGAAGTGTACAAGCTATGCACCTAGGACGGCAAGTTGGTCCCAAGGACCTTGAACGTCGCCAGCCTTAAAAAATACTACCAGTAGGCTTTCTCTGAACCCATGTAAGACACATGCACGTCATAAAGAATGCTTGTACATATTATGTGTTTCCATTTAATGAAATTGATTGTTTCTATTATCCTGTGTGATCATTCATATGAGTTTTGCCTACATAACATTTCGAAAACAAAACGACCTAGACTGCCCCTAAATCGGGCGGATCCTCATCCGTCCGTAAACCAAAGTCTTGGCTCCGCGTCAAGTGGCCCAAAAACGGCCAGATCCAAACCTCGACCCTGCATCGAGTGGCCCAAAGCGGCCCCAAAACCTTGGCTCCGCGCCGAGTGGGCCGAAAGGTCCATATCCAAGCCTCGACCCCGCGTTGAGCGGCCCAAAATCTGCAATATCAGGACAAAAACCTTAGGGGGGAAAAATGGCAGGCGTGCAACGACCTTCTCCTAAAGAAGAGAGCACCCTCACTCTACGATGGTCGTGGGCTTAGACCAAGCACATAAGAGCGATGATGCCTTGAGCGGGGCCAGGCACTTAAGACAAGTATCGTGTACGAAAAGGCCTAAGACTAGAGCACGGTTGCTGCGGCCTGAAAACTCAGTTGGCCCTTAGCGTGACTCCACGGGCCTGGCGACAACGTCTACCCTACTGGACCGAGCTTTCCACTAAATGCGCAAGATGTGATGACATCATCTGACGAAGGATGAGTACAATGCAAGAAGGCGCCGGATTGGGGCCTTGGCGATAATAGCTTCACAGCTTAGCCTCTAATACATGAATAAAGATTCAAAAAGCTGCATCATGCAACCGAAGACACCAGGTGCAACAAAAAATGACTGCCTTTCATTTATTTAGGACGAGTGACATTATAGCACGACACTATACAACGAAAAATACAAGAGCTATTCTAATCCTACGAGTCTAGCGGCCCATCATCTCCTAAGAAGTCTCTCAAACAGGAGCTGTCAGGAACCCTCGCGTTCCCTGAATGTAATATGCCCACGGAAACGCCCGAAAGTGTAATGGAGACGATCCGGCGGCACAGGCGAATACCATCCCAGAATCTGGTGTCAAGTGTAAGGCGCACTTCTTTCGGAGTGAGCCGCAACCTAAGGTCGGTGGTGAGGCGAGATATGTCATCCGCCACAGCGGAAGTCCATCCCCTCAACTGCTCAACCTCATGCCCCAGTTGTCCGTTATTCTTCGTGAGCCGCTCACATTCCTCCATTAGCTGCATGCTCCGCCCAATCAATTGTTCGCTCTCCTGCCTCAACTGCCCGATCTCTTCCTTTAGTGACTCGTTCTCATCCCTGAGCATAGCAGTTTCGGCTCTCGTACGTTATGTTGTCTCTTGCCTAGACTCCTCCCTGACATGGTGAAAGAATTCAAGCAGTTGAGCATGCACCGTGTTGAGGAAGACGAGGCCCTCAGGGACCTGCAAGAATAAACGAAGGGTCAGCGAACCTCAAGGTTCCAATCTACGGAAAGATGTAAGGATCAAGGCAATTGTACCTGGGTAGGAAACACAACGGTGCAACTAGGCCCACCTCTTGATGCCAGCACGCTTGGGAGCTCCAAGCGACCAGCAGAAACCTCTGTAGAGCAGAGAGCATCCGGAGTGGCAGGCAGCGAGGAAATGCTTGGGGGCTCTGGCTTCTGAGCCGCCTCCATTGCAATCGCCTCCGGGGCTAGGTCAGCACCAGACGGGCTCGCGCCCCGCTCGGCTACGACTTCCTCCTCTACGGCGATGCTTTCCTGGATGTGCACCTCCGGGGACGCTCCACCAAGCGATCTCGTTAACTCCAAAGCATGAGATAGCCCTGGCACATGCTCCGAAACGCCAGCCTCCTCTGTCTCTCCTGGCTCTGGCGCGTCAACCTCCACCATCAGCATGCCCACAGCGGCCGCCTCTAGCCGCTCCAGATCAACAAAAGGATCCGCGGGGGACTCCCCTCCAAAGTGAAGCTCCACCGTGGGAACTCTGTACTCGGTCAGTACTATTGTGGGAAGTGGCGAATGTTCAGTCACCCCCTCCCGCGGATCCGTGTCTGACACCAGCTCCGAAGAGGAACACGCAGCAAGCACAACCAACTCCGCCGCCTGTCCCTGTGACCTCTGGGTGGAGGTTCCACCTGCTTCTCTCAACCTCTTCAGTGGAGCCTCCACCTCTTCCTCTGACGAGGTCTCCAACAACGAGACACTTTCCTCCGGAAGTTCCCTCGACGACTCATGAAGCACGATGGTGTCAAACTTCTTCTCTAGACCAGCAATTGCCCATCCAGACTCCGGCCCCCACCTAGCAGCCTCAAAAACATGCAAGGTCAGATAATGACCCTAGACAGAAAACATCTCCATCTCTGAGCAGATCATTGCGATGAGTTTTGCCGAGTCGCTCTTCTCTTCGGTAGTCGCCCCCTGCAAAAATACTCGGGGATTGGACCCCATTCGTTAGAGAGCTCAAAGTCCGAGGGCTCCTCCAGGAAGAAGAACCGGTTCTTCCAATTCTTCACTGAGTTAGGGTTGGTTCTCTAAAAGTAAAAATCAGCACGCAGTGACATTGAAATCCAGTCCTCGAACTAAAAAAAGCGAAAGATTACCTTTGCTGCCTTCGCATCGAATGTGCAGGAAGGCAGCCGAAAATGCACAAGGTGACCAAATAGTGAACAACATTCGGATGAAGCCTCGCAACGGGAATGCGCAACACATCGACAAGTGTGTAAAGCTCACACGCCATGGGGTAGCGAAGCCCACCCTTCAGATAATGCTCATAAATGGAGATGAAACCCTCTAGAGGGGCATTGGCTCTACTAATGGAGCCAGGAGCACAGCAGGCCCAATCACTGGGGATCCCATAGTCCACCATTAGAGCAGCAATGGTGCACACCGTCAGACAAACCTAATATTGTTAACCCCATGACGAACAACGCGAGAAACTCGGGAAGAGGAAGGGGATCCTTCCTTCTTTGTCATCTCCCTCTCTCTCTCTGGAATAAGCCAAAAACCTTCAATGCAAGGAAGTATAAAAAAAGGGATTTCACTGAAGCGCCGCTTAAATAGGCAACGGGTTGCCAGCGTGCTGGAAAACTCAAATGGCATCTTTGCTTGCTGACTAGGCCACGTGCCCGTTTAACAAGAGCGTCGTGATTCCCAAGCCACAACCAATCATGGCCCCTGCCAAACTGCAGATCAACATCACCTCAACCGCTTTCCAGAATCTCGGCTGCCACACCTACATTTAATGAGGGGATACTAACCGCTAAGGACGGTGGCTGCAAAACTTCTGAGACAAGCATGCGGACCATTCAAGCACAGCAAGCGATAAAAAATAGATGGCACAGTTAAGTATAAAGTTTTATTATGCAATTCGTTAATAACTCTTTTTTTACAGCAGCCTACGGCCGCAAAGTACAACTAACGGCCCCTTCCGGGCCCAGAAGGATCTGGACCGGGTACTCCGTCAAGTCCGCGTGCGTCAGGGCGCTTGAGCTTTGAGAGTCCAGGATGCCAATGCAAAAGTCCGGATCCTCCAGCAAGACTAGTCTCCGGCTGAGACGGATGCCGTCCTGGAAGCTCCTTTCCAATGCAAGACCGACATCCTCCGGCGAAAACCTCAACCTCAACTCGGCCCCCATCCGCGCGCAATCCTCTCCGAGACACACCCGGAGTTGCTTAAGATCCCGTGAAGAGCTAGTATGCGGTCCCAAGCTTGCATGTTGGCGCCAGCAAGCCTCGAGGCCTTTGCCTTAGATTCTAACCACACCCGCTCAAAGCATGTCGCACGAGCCTGAGCCCACTCAACTGTGCTGGCGGTAGCCTGCACACGGACCTCCATATCCTCCATGGCCCTGGCGACTCGATGAAGCGAGGGATCCGCCCTCC
>JAOVVI020011228.1:0-12734 GCA_028571085.2 Nepenthes alata | reverse complement strand
AAAGGAAAAAAATAATAATTCTAGACTAGGGATGCTTTCATGGCTGGAACCTGTGAACCCTGCTCTCTCCAAATGAAGGGTCCACCAGATTTCTGGTCCTAATAAAATCTGGGAACTCTTAGTTCCCCTCATTAATCTCTCTTGCACTCCTATCCTTAGAAAATTTTCTGGTTGCCATATGTTCTCCAATGCACTATGATTCAATGTACCTGTATCAAATTTAATTGTTTGAAGTACCTGTATGGCATATCGATTGACATGATTTGCCCCCTTGCTCCGTTGTTAGTACTCGAAGAAGATATTAAATCTTAATTCAATATATAGCACTGATCTCTTTTGATGTAGCTGCTGTACGTGAGCAATTTTCAAATGGCTATTTGTTAATTGCAGCTAGTGGAGGACTGAATCAGCAAAGAACAGGAGTAAGTGCTGCTTTAATCTGATTTTCTGATTATGTTTCTAATTTCTCACCTTGCATGTTCTAATATGTTTTATTGGGCTATTAATAATGACAAATATGCTTTTAGATTACTGATGCTGTGGTTGTTGCTCGGATACTGAATGCTACATTAGTTGTCCCCGAATTGGATCATCATTCCTTTTGGAAGGATGAGAGGTTCGTCAAACTTGTCCATCATGAATTTGTTTTGTTTCAATTTTTTCATGCAGCCATGTTATCAGATGTTCTTTATGTGTCATGCAGTGATTTCAAAGACATTTTTGATGTTGATTGGTTTATATATTCCCTTTCAAAGGATGTAACAATTGTTAAAAGAGTTCCGAACAAATTCATGAGATCGCTGGAAAAGACTCCTTATTCAATGCGTATTCCAAGGAAATCAGCCCCTAAAGATTACGTGGATCAAGTTCTGCCAATACTCTTGCGAAGACGTGTAAGAAGGTTTTCTTGCTCATTGTTGTCATTCGCTCTAGACTACGTATATCATTCTGCTCTACAGTCATTCTTCTTGTTTCATTCATTCATCCATTCTTCCTTCTGCCTCCCTGATCTTCTACCCCTCCCATTTTATATTATCTAGTCATTCAAATTCTATAGTCTTGATTATGTAGAAACCTTGTTTCTTAAGTATATCATCTGATTCCTTTTAACTGGTAAGAACTTCTATGAGAACTTTGTATGGACGCGGAGAAACCTTTGGTATTGATATATGATTCCAGGGCGACTCTCAACACCTTAATATCTGCAGGTGGTGCAGTTGACAAAGTTTGATTACAGGCTATCAAATGACCTTGATGTGGAATTGCAAAAGCTGCGGTGTCGGGCTAATTATCATGCTCTAAGATTTTCAAAACATATAAGCAAACTTGGTGCAAGAGTTGTGATGAGAATGCGTAAGATGGCTAAGCGTTTCATTGCAGTTCACTTAAGGTTTGTTTTATTTGCTGAAGCATGGAATTCTGAGAATTTGGGAAAAAATGTTTGTGATGATGTTACTCGGCATTCCTTGGAACTCGGTGTATTTGCTGAACACACAGTCGTGCTATTGGAATTGTTATTTCATGTGCTCATGACAATTATTGCACCCGAAACTTCATTCATATCATGCATTTTTTTTGGTCATAGTGGCACCAAACAGTTGTTATTAATGAAAGTAGAATTCTTGTAGTAGGGATCGGTGAAGGTTCTAATTAATGGAATATCTGTTATAGGGTAACACAATTATATCTTCTCTTTTAATATGTTAAGCTGCTCTAGATGTTTGTGAGAGGAACCACTGTAAGAATGAAAGAAATAAAATTGGAAAAGAAAACTCAATTGTGTATATTTTCAGGGATATCTCTGTTTTTTGCATTTCCTAGTCTTTGTCCCATGGAGTTTGGCAGGATTAGAAGATGATTGGAGAAAATAAGATCATCTAGGCTGATATTTGGGATTTATCAATGTATTTTGTTGCTTCTTTGTATTGTTTCACTTTGAGAATACCTTTTTCTCTAATTTTCTATACTGTTAATTTTTGTTTATAAAATTTCATCTTTTACTCACGAAGAACAATTTTATTGTGCAAATTACTTTGGAACCTGTCTACTTTTCTTAGCATATGAAGACTACATCAGTTGCCCCAGTGAACCTGGCTTTGCTATTGCAAAAGCATTCTAACATTACTGGTGCCAAGTGATAATATTTGATTTTCTTTACTCTCAAACCCTAGAACCCTATATCCTAAGCCTGTTTGCAATTCTAGCATTACTTGTATGAAGTGTTGATATTTAATTGACTTCTTGTGTGTTCAATTGCTTTTTATGAGTGCTGTGCTGTGGTTAGGCTAAAGAAAAGTATTGTAACATTTTTATTCAAGCCAAATGACCTGCAGGATTTGCTGCACTGCAATGCTACACAACTGTAGCTAGGGAAAGACAAATATGTGCATTAAAAAGCATAATATTGAATTTTGTTTTGGGATTTTTGAGGGTACCTTTTAACATTATTCAACCATTCTTGGGATGATGTAAATGCACATCAAATGCGGAAAGATCAAGAAATGGAAGATATATGGGTTTAATATAAGAGAAACACTATTCATACTATTTTACTGCAATCAATGATGTAGAACCTAATATGTAGGCCCACTTAACTTAAAAAACGAAAAAAAAAACAATAGAAAAAAAGAAACCACTTAGCAAGTGCCATGTCATACTTCTTATATATATATATATATATGTATAGAATTATAGGAAACTTGTAGTTTTTTCCTAATCTAGGTGACAAGGAAGATTCCACCTTGTCATATGTAGGATCAGGTGCAAGTAATGGGTTGGAGTCATAAATGAAAATATTGGTATCAATATCGGTCGTATCATATGAATATATCTGATAGTACCTATCAGTGTTGGGAATTTTTTTGGGTGAAAATCTTAAGTTGGAAAAGTCGTATTAACTTATGTATTGTTAATATAAAAATATATCGTAATATTGTTACAGTATCGAGAAATATCATTATTGGAGGCTTGATACCAATACATAGTAGCCGATATTTTTAATATTGGTCAATATTTTTATCTATGATTAGAGTATTGGAGATATGCAGCAATATTTCAGAAAGTTCATGTAGTTGAAAAGAGAGATCTCATATGGATTGGAAATATTATGATACATAAGTTGTAAGATGTATCAAAGGCGGAAAGCATAGTTATCAACACTGGAGAGTCCAACTGGTTCGACCAGTGAACTGGATCCCAACTAGGCTGCTTCTCAAGTATAACATCTAGATGAGTAGCTTGTGAAATTCTGTTTATATGGCTCATCTAACTTGTGGGCTGCTTGACCCAATTTGAACCAGCTGGTTTGATGGAATTGTTGTAGGAAATGTGACATTAGCAGTAGCAAGAATTCAATACTAGTAAATTTTGTTGAAGTAATAATGCTACAAGCAGTTAGCAATATTTTAATTGTCAGTTCTTGCATAAGATAATGATCCAATCTGTGTTTCAACTGCACTCATGTCATAAACCTAAATCAAAGCAATGCATATTATTATCTGTCTCTAGAATTCATAGCCTTTGATCCAAAAAATGGAGATCCTTGTAAAATTTCCGTACATTTTGTGGAAGATATTACATTATGATTCTTTGCTTGAACAACCTGTGTCTTAAAGAATTACGGTGCAATTTTATCTGCTGTACTGAATATTGTTGGCAAGACCTTTTTTTGTCATTGTAGCTACTATTCATAATGTTAATTAACAATCACTCATCTATGCTGCTCTTTGACCTCCGCAATTATATCATTGCTCTGTCCCATAGGCCACTTTGGTGGGTTGTCATATATATGCTTTGATTCGATTCATAATTATGCTTGTCCTAAGTTATTAATTGTGGAAACTGGGGTAAATCCAATAGAAATTCAAATGCTTGCTAAAGACATAATAAATTTGTAGGCAATTTGAAAATTTGAAAGAACTCTTAGGAAGATGGTTTTTCTTTCAAAAAGTCAACTTTAAGGTTCCCGTGGTCGTCAACATATTAACATGTGTTGCAGCTTGAAAAAGATTGTTGTGCTATTTCTTGTTTCTGCTACACTGATGCAAGCTTCAGATTTGGCTATATTTCTCTCTGCATTAGTCTTAATGGATCAGGTGCAATTTCTAGCAATGTATGGTGTAGTCAGGATATTGCTGTTGCTGAGTAAAGAAATCTGGAATCTGAAGTTAATAAACTGGCAAAATAAAGTATTAATTCAGGGTTGTATATGCTATGGAATATGATTTGCCTGCTCACCGTGGGATAAGGTAACGGCAGATAAGCAAATTATCGGCAGATATATATGGGCATCGGACGCCTCAAACCCGATATTTTCTAATGCTGTCCCAAAATCGTGATATCATCGTATCGACTCGACGATATATCATTAGAAATTTGCCACTGCTTAGGATTCACAAAAAAAAAGAAGTCTGATAACAATATTTATCCCTATTGTCCAATACAACTGCCACAAGTACCTTTATTTTTATTTATGTTGCTCACTGGTGCAAGTGCATGAGTAGTGAGTTTCTATTTTATGCATTTGTAAAAGGCTGCATCTGGTGAAGCAAAGAGAAGCACACACACACAAAATTCTTAAATTCTATGCAACATATGTTGTTACAGGTACGTGATAAGCTTATGTGCATATTAACTTGAATGCATATCCTGTAGAAGCATTTATGTTGTTTTTTTACCTTCCATTTCATTTTTCTGAATTCAATTTTTTGCAGGTTTGAGCCTGATATGCTAGCATTTTCTGGTTGTTACTACGGTGGGGGTGTAAAAGAGAGAAATGAGTTTGCTGAAATCAGGAAACGTTGGGCAACTTTACCTGTGAGATTCTAGTCCCTGTTTCTCCTTTCTCATTCTTCCTTGCTATTGTTGATTTGTTGTTGTTGTTATTATATGTGTCTGCTGAATCAGCTGATGACAAGTCGTCCGTCCTTTAGGTCATGACAATTACCAATCTATCTCATGGAGTAAAATGGAGAGGATATTGCCTTCTGTGATGTATAATCTTAATGCTATTCTTCTCAAGGCAATTCATTGATTTATGCTGTTATTTAAATCTAAAGCCATATTTTCCTACTTTAGCTTTGTAACCCAATAAAAACCCATATTTCCTTATGGAATATGCATTTGCCGGACATTTGATCAAAATTTCATGTTTAATCTAGATCATGAATAAAAATATTAATATCAATTGCAATCATATTGATATTATACATATTGGATAATACGTATAAGTATCAGATATATCAAAGGAAATTTCTTTAAGAACTATAAGCCGAGAAAGCCATGTTGGCTGATAGGTCATGATATATTGCCAATGTGGCAACATATCGCGATATTGTCATGCTGTGAAAGATATTGGTGTTTGGGGGGCTTGATAGCAATATATATTAGCCATTATTTATATCAATGTTCTAAATATTCTGGAAAGACATGGTGTGCTTGTGTTGTGCTTAGCATGACTATTGGACTTATTGTGTCTTTTGTCTACAACAATATTTTTTGGCCAATATGTAAAAACTCTGACAATAGATATTGATATCACCTCTCAATACAACGCAATATTGTAGGAAGTCACCATATTGGCCGATATTTTTTCCCGGGAAAAAAATATTTAAGTTGGAAAATGATATAGTTGTGACCAATATTGATATTGATGTTTTCATCCATGTTCCCTGTCTACTTAGGAGTCACTGTACTTCCTCTTGCTCTGCTGATTGGCTTCACTTGAATTCATTTAGGACTTGACTGGGGAAGAGCGAAAACAAGGGAAGTGTCCACTTGCTCCTCATGAGGTCGGTTTGATGCTGCAAGCACTTGGTTTTAATAACGACACCTATCTTTATGTGGCATCTGGTGAAATTTATGGTGGGGAAGAGACTCTACGCCCCCTTAGAGATCTTTTTCCAAACTTGTACACAAAAGAGGTCCTGGCCGGTGAAGAGCTGAAACATTTACTTCCGTTTTCTTCTCGCCTTGCTGCAATTGACTACATTGTGTGCGATGAGAGTGATGTACTTGTCACAAACAATAACGGAAATATGGCAAAGATTCTTGCAGGTCGAAGGTATGCTCTTATTCTTAGCTTTGGAAAGGTTTATGTATAATATACTTATCTATTCTATGTATAATAGTAGGAAATAAGGAAAATTTTTTTTTGAATATGGGTACTGTCACAGATATGTGACAATGTATATAAAAAATGTTTAGACGAGTAGAATGTGATAAACAAGTGATATTATGAGTCAAAACAAAGCTTCAATGACAAAATAAACAAACGATAAGAATAAATAATAAATTTTATACATAATTTCCGATGTGTCCCTGGATCTGAGATGTTGTATGGTTAGGAAATTGCTCGATCTTTCGCGTCGGGTTAAATTGGAGCTAATTCGGGCCCCGTCTTTTCGAACCTAGATCCTGTGCGACACAACGAACGAATGAGAAGTCAGAGGATTAGCGGGACTCACTTCTAGGTATATCCTCCGACGCTCAAATTAGATATCTTTTCAAAAGAATAGAAAGATGCGAGCATATAAAAAGATGCGTTGATGCATGTAGTGGGGATTGAGTGTTTGGGTGCGCTCGGCTGAGGGGCGGTTTAGAGATACGCTTGGCTGAGGAGCAACTAGAGGTACGCCTGGCTGAGGGGCGCCTTCAAGGTGCATACGACTGAGGAGCGGCTTTGAGGTGCTCCCAATTGAGGGGCAACTTAGAGGTGTAAAAGGTAGGCCTCCTGAATGGAGGGAAAGACCTGTAAAAAGAGGGTAAGCTTCCTGGGATGGAGGGTAACCATCTTGGGTGGCCTCATAGGATGGAGGGCTTCTAACTCCGGGATGGAGGGCTGGACTCCTTCGTTGGTGCCTTCTGGACGGAGGGCTGTCTTCTTGGAGGGAAGGCAGGCCTGCATTCACGAGAGAGTGGTTGGATGGAAGAAAAATGGGACCTCGTATGCTGGCGGAGAGGAGAGTATTCGGCGGACTCTTCTCTATGCACGTAGATTGCTTTTTCTCTCCCCCTCTTCTCTCTTTTGCTTGTCAGAGTAAGCAGGTATTTATTGCACTTAGGCCACTGGGTGCCAAGGCTGGCAGATAGCTGTCCATGCGAGACTGCTAAGCTGTGTAGATAATCATAGTTGGTTGTCAGTTGCAGTTCCCTTTTTGAGAACGATTACGCTATCGTGGGTGCCTGCCATGGCAATTATAGCTGATTGGAAGATATCCTTCATTATTTGACGTGATCATGGGAGGCATCTGGTATGGCAATTGCCACTTTGGGAGAGATCGTGCAAATTATAGGTGAATATTCTTAGAATATCTGACAGGTTTGTGCTGACCAATTATGACAAGTTTTCTCAGCGCGTGGAAAAAGTGTCGTGGGCCTTCCTGAAGGGGCTATTCATGGCGTGCTGCTGGGCCGGTCCATGTCTCTACGGGCATTCCTAGATTGTGCAATCTTTGGACCTTGGGCCGCAGGGGCTTTCTCTTGAGTTGCGACTTTCAGACAATCTTTTCACCGTAGGTCTTGGTATCCGAGTCGATCCATGGGTGATGGACCTATTAATTACTATGAAAAATGAAAATTTAGACAAATTTGCTCATTATGATGTTATTAACATATAGTTGGAAGCATTTTGATTACATTGGCAATATTTGATTTTAAAACTTGAAAATGAGAGGAGATATCAAAAGGAGAAGATGAATAAAACCTTTGGAATTTTCAATAATATTTTAGAAATCCTGAGACCTTTGTGAAATTAAAGTTTGATATGAATTGATCTAGGATGTAAATTCTAAATTCAGCAATTGCTAATTTTGGAGCTGTGATTTCTTTTTTTTTGTTTTTTTTATTTTTGGTCAATTTCTCGGATGTTACATAAAGAAACGATTATATTAATAGAATCATGCATATATAAGGTGTTCTGTTGATGGCTCCAAGCCCATGGAGTGCTTATAAATTAAATCTGATCTTGCACAAGAAAGTCTTAATAATCTATACATCAGAGAATGAAATAATCATAAAAAAAAGCAAAAGAGTGGTACACCCCATCATAAAGAGACATAAAAGAGTCACACACTTAGTCAAGGCATAATTACACTAGATATAGAACATACTAATCAATAATTCATCCATGAGTTTTCTCTTTCACATTGAATTTTCTTTCTAAATGACACAGAATCTGTTGGAAATTTTAGGCTCCATTTGCTTGATGAAAAATAACTTGTTGGAAAGCATTTTTCTCATTTTCCTGTGTTTGATGTGTATGAGAAAATATTTTCCATATTTTTCGATGCTTGGCATGTATAAGAAAATAAATTGATAGAAAATAACACAGAAATATTTTTTCTTTTTCAAATGGAAGGTCATTTGTTGAAGCTCATCCACCACACACTATTAACCACCGACACCTATTAATGAATAGTTTTTGATTGAATATGATACCATTTCCAGCCATCATGCCCTCACTTACTGCCGGTCACCAGCCAGCAATGCCTTAGGCTGCCCCCATCAGATGCCAGAAGGCATGTTTGGTGACACCTTGAACCGCCGTTGTCTGTCACCGGCAGCTGACATCTAGGAAGCACAAACACTCTTTCGGGCTTAAAGTGTTGGTTTTTGACACATTGGACACCGACACGTTAGGACATGTGTCGGTCACGCTCCGACACATGTTAATTTATTTATTTTTATTCTGACATGTTTAGACATGCTCCAAACAAGTTTGACACATTTTGGCATGTTTTAGACATGTTGGATAATTTTGTAATTTTTAAAATATTATGGGCCATTTGGTAAATTGCAGAAGTTGTGGGAATTTTTTGATAAATTTATAAAAGCTGTATAGATTTTACTCATTAAATTTAAAAATCATTTACTTTTCTCACATTTCATCACTCCTATTGCTCACTTCTATTCTGTCAAAGAGCCTAGGGTTTTCTCAGCCACAGGATGCATATGACTTGATCGAGAGAGAAGTCGAATACAAAGGTAAAGCAATTGTCAAGTATCAATAAATATTGTTGTTTTCGAACCCTAGAATTTGATTTTGAAATCCTTTTTTTCAGTTTTTGAACCCTAGAATGGGATTTCGAATACATTATTCACTTTCAAACCCTAAATATGGCTTTTTTTTCCTATGATTTTTTTTTGTATAAGATTCGGGAAATGTATATTTTTATTTCATATTTATTATGAAATAGAAGCGTTCATCAATTAAAAAAATATATAAATCATTGGTTTAGTTTACGTGCCCCACCATCATTCGCCCCCACTAACAAATGCCCTGACCACCTCCGCCCGCTAGTTGCCAATGCCCTGACCACCTCTGCCAATACTTGACGCAACACGCTGTCAGTCACCAACCGTGGCATGCCTAGCCCCATGCTGAACAATAATCTTCACATCAAATACTAATTGATAGTGAATTCAAATATATTTTTGTCCGTTAAGTATCATATTGTGGGAAAATACCACCACAGTCAACCGCAAATATCCACTATTCTTGATTGATTTGTATGACGATTCATATTATGTTGGAAAATATTACGAGAAGCTATGTTTGTCGCAAATATTTTTTATGAAAAATGTGAATAATATTTTCTTGGAAGATTTTTTTGGTGAAAAATATTTTTCATTTGGTAGATATTTTCCACAAACAAGCCGAGTGTAAATATTTTTTTTGAATCCCTTGACTGAAATTGACACATCATGCTTAAAAATGGATGAAAACACATGAAAGAAAATGTAAAAGAAAAGACAATAGTTTCCTATCAGCATGTCAGAAATTCTTAGTCTTCCCATACGATAGGTATTTTTATTTGTAATTGTATCATAACACAGAATCATATAAATGTGCACTTGATTATGAGAGTAAGGTCGAAGTCATCATTTTAGACTAACTTGTTAAGCTAATATACACACACATATGCTCATTTAAGCATATGAAGCAATGAAAGTTAGATTAATATCTTCATGTGCATATGGAGTATAGGGTGAATCTTTGCACAATAGTTTGGTTTCTCCATTGTCATCTACAAGTCACTTGTTTAAACCATATGAACAATCACTTTGTAGTGCAGGGATAATGCTATGTATATTTGACACTCCTGAATATCCTGCAATGATAGAAGCCTCGTGCATTAGTCATCCTTTCCATGTTCATGTATGTACCAAGTAATGAATAATATCAATCTCAAAATATATCGAGTAATGAATTGCTTGGCCGACAATTAAGACGAAATTGATGATATAATAAGGACATTTTGGTCATTTGACAAATACAATCGCTGAAATCCTACGAAAGCTTAGCCAAATGCATTTTTTCGGGAAGTGGAGGTGTTACTACTCCAAATTTCCGACAATAACAACACTTCTTCTTCATAACATAATGAGCTTTTGGCTGTTGGGGAGCGCCAATAACCCAACGCTCACCCTGACAGTCCAACCAACAATCTCTTGCACAATAGTGAAAACTTGGCAGTCCTTATTAAATGCCATTGAGGGTGAAGGACCTGTCATTCTTCAGTTACCAGCTTTAGAAGTTCTTAGAGAGTATTATTACATGCCAGTGCCTGTGCTTGCATACATATGTAACCCAACCGCACTGTATGCACAAAATAGACGGATGTTGCCCGATTAGTTTCCGCATACATTGACGTTAGCAATGCCATAAATCCTATTTAATCGTGTTTGTGCTGTGAATCTCTTCTGCCATCACGCGACAAAAGAGTGGAAGCCATCATATCTGCCTTCCCTGCTTGTATCTTTTGGAGATAATATCCTCAGAAAGTTCCTCTTTTCATCAGGAAGTTCATGATGATGTTCATCATGATGGCTCTTTGCTGTTATTAAGTAAAATCTGCATCTTGCCCATCGGGGACTTGCAGCAACTACATCATCCCCCTTGACTTCAGCCTCTTTCTTTATTTAATCTCCCTCGTAACTCCCAATTAACGCAAAAAAATAGTTGAATAAAAACTATATAACTTTATCCAAATCTAGCATTTGTCATGCACCACTTGTGGGTTCAGATTCTACCAATATGCAGCTTGCATGCCTAGATTCTGCATATTTGCAGCTCGAGCTTCTTTTTGCAACTTTCATTGTGGGTTTGTCATCACATTCTTAAATTCGAAGTCACAACACAAGTTTGCACAACCAAAACAAGTTAGTCTTTCAATCCCATTGAGAAGGAAAGCAAATTTTTTTCCGGAAAATTGAACAAGGAAAAGTTCACGTCATATGAAGGCTTGATCGGTGGAAAGACCCTACAAGATTGAATAGCCAAATGTTATTCTATTTGCTTATCATCCTCTAATTCTGACTCATACAATAAATTGTGTTCGTTGATATTGGTTATTGTTCATGGGTACTGATACATCTAGACTTGAAGAATTTTACTTTATCATGGCATATACAATAATTCCCTCCAATCATCAGTGTGCTTTCTTTTTCTTTTTATTGAAGGAGGTACACAGGCCACAAGCGGACCATACGTCCGAATGCGAAGAGGCTTAGTGCGCTGTTCATGTCACGGCATCAGATGGACTGGGATTCGTTCGCCGAAAAAGTCAAATCCTGCCAACGAGGATTCATGGGGGAACCCGAAGAGATGAAACCCGGAAGGGGGGAATTCCATGAATTCCCTTCCGGTTGCATCTGCAAGAGACCATTTCTCGATCACCATAATGACAAAACAAACCAAACAAGGAACTATAATGACGACCGTGATGAAAAAACTCAGGCTTCGTTTGTGGATACCCTTCATTCTCGAGGGGAGATATCTCGTGTATTTGACAAGAAAAACACCAAAAATCGGCTTTCAGCATCTGCAGAAATGGAAGCAGATGATGAGCTTTTTGCAGAGTGAGTTCAGTACCAAGTTTGGCACTCAAGAATAGGTCATCACTTCATCCCTTGGAATTTGATTTAAGTAATGCGAAGTTTTGTTAAGAAAGTTGACCAGAGATTATGGAAGGTTTCCTTAAGTTTCATATTCATCGACTAAATTACGTGAAGATGGCATCAACATCGATGGGTTCAATTTTGAACTTATGATTGGAAGAGATCAGCTAATTTATGTAAATATTTTACGCCATTTCCGATGAGTTGCAGCTGTTCATAAATATTTTTGCAATTTGCTCTTCTTCCTTGCAGTATCTTTCCCAGGTGGGATATGTTGGCACGACTGGTGCATATCCTTTTGGATAATTTAAACAATTTATCAAACACCGAAGTGAATGCCCATTACTATCACTTTCTTTGGTAGTTTCCATATCTCTCTTATTTTATCATATAATTTAATGCATATTGTGAATTTAAATTTAACCCGAGAGATCTTAAAGTAGGTTTTTAAATCTTTTAATCTAAATCATAGGAATCACAATCTAAAATGCAAGGTCATATGATCAGAAGATTTTACTAATTTAATTTTTGATGTTTAAGTTGGGATACGTATAGTCAATGATAGGTGAATTGATTAAATATTATATCAAAATAAATATTTAAATAATAGACTATGATTTTATAATTTATGATGTTGTTGAATTTTGTTCATTCTAGCATGAATTTGGTAAAAATTTTAAATATTGGATGGATTGTTGCGTTCTGGTTACACGGACGAGAGACGCGGAGGTTGACGAGGTCCAGTCGGATCCGTGGTTTTCAGGCAACACAGATGTTGGATGCGTGGGGTCGTTAGAGAAAGATTGAGACCGGATTTAACGTGGGAAACCTCCTCG
>JAOVVI020011227.1:0-12735 GCA_028571085.2 Nepenthes alata | reverse complement strand
ATCATGAAAAATATATAACCCATACTTATTATTCAAGAAATCTGTAGTTTATTGTCCGATTTGCTCTCTGATTCATTCGGTTTGGTTTTGCCAAACACTAACCCACGCCCAAATTTAGGATTTTTCTTTTTCTCATTCGTATTATGTTAAATTGATCCTAAAATATGAATCACCACGTTCCATTTATACATATATATCGATCGGATGTCTGATCTCACAAGTATCGACCCGTTCGTGGCGTCCAAATGCTCTAAATAGTTACTATTACTGTTCATCTGAGAATAAATAAAAGATTTGCATGGTCCCACCACCCCATTTAATTGTTACGAAAATTATGTCTAACTATGTATGTGTAATTGTAAGCTTTGGAAAATGTGTTTGTGATCCATTGTGGAGGAGAAATGGTTCGAAGCCCTTGTATATGGCAATTGCTCGTCGGGGATAAGAAAATCCACTCTTTTCCATGAATTATGATATCCATATATGCAAATCGAATTGTCAAAAAACTTAAATACAAAAGAAGATAAGAATCGTACAAGTAATTAGAGAAAAATCTACAATGTGTAGTATAATCGAATTGATCTTCCGGGTGGAGATAATGCGAATGAAATATGGTGGACATTCCCTTAAAAGAGTAAATAAGCATAAGACAAGGACCAGAGACTTATTTTCATTGGGTAGTATTCCTTGGCTCGCCATTTTCATCACGGCAGAAACCTAAGGATTATTTTAACCATTTATTCGGGACGCCTATGGGAGCACATGATGTCTGTGGCATGCCTTAGGATACTAATGTGAAAGAATAACGATTGCCCTGGTAGGGATATGGGGCAAAACGTTAAAGGTCGAGTTGCCACATGCGTAAAATATAGTCAATGGTCGAGTTACTGTAGGCCTAAAATGTTGCCGATGGCCGAATTATTGTAAGCCTAAAATGTAGCCGATGGCCGAGTAACTGCAGGCCTAAAATGTAGTCATTATGCTTTGAAATGTATTGCGTACACATTCCTTTTCTCGTTCTCTTGTATCGTTAGCTAGTATGACCTATTGGCCTTGGTCTGCAAAAATTAATATAATTAATAAAGGTGCATAAAAATATGAATAACGTCATCATGCGTCCCCAAATGTTCATTTCGTCTCATGTTTCCTTTTTAATTACAAATATATGTTGCCCCCATCCCATTATCGTTTTCATTATTTATTCATAATTTATTATTGGTGTATGATATACTTGCTAAACTATTAGCTCACCCTTACTTCTTTCCTTCCAAATGAGTATGCACTTATGCCTGACGAGACCGAGTAAGTCGTAGGAGCGTGATTGGCGGTTGATATTGTGCGAGGATCTTGGGACTTAGTTTATGATTTTGTTGAGGCAAAGATTTTGTATTTATTTTATTTTAATACTTTTGGATCTTTATATGTATGATGATGATGATGATCATTTTGATGGATACGTAGTTAGTTTCCACTGTGCATGATGTATACTATGCTTCCGTATGTTCTCTTTTGTGGATTATGTTGGGTTTCCTAGTTGGCATCCTTTCTAAGTTAGTTTCATGCCTGAGTTATGATGTCAACGCTGCCTGTAGAGTTGTGGTGGCTATGGGATCTTGTGAAATTGTGTAGCGTGTATTGTGGTTGATGTATAGGGTTTGTACAAGTTATTGTATTTTGGTGAATGTTTGTTTTATAGACGAAACTCGGTCAGATTTTTAGTAGAATATTTTCAATCTGTCACATCCTTGGTATTACCCTCCATTTTAAGCATCGATGTGAGTAGAGAGAGGAATCATGTGTCAAAGTCAAAATGGCCACCATCCGTTCGTCGCCGTTGCCAGAGGAAATCAGCAAAATCGAGATAAGTAAATCCTTTCATTCTCTTTATAGATGTTGATTTTGGGGTTAGATGTACCAATTTTGGAAAAAGGGTGAATCGGGAGATAATGGGGGAGAGAGGGAGCACGCGCGATGAAGGGTTGCGCAAAGGAGAGAGAAACCATGGCGACGTGTGGCGAGAGCGATGTTGTGTGGATGGTCATCAGCGACTGGAAGTTGGTTAGCGGCAGCATACAGAGGAGACCGTGCGCTACTAGTCAGCGACGACGTGCGGCAAGGGTCGTGCAAGAGAGAGAGAAATGGCGCAAAGGAAGGAGACGGTAGAGCTGCGGCATTGGCGCTGGTGAGGTGACGCAGAGAGTGGCGTCGGTGGTAGCGACAGTGCACAAGTGATCGGCGGTGACTGGAGGTGGCTTGTTCGAAGCAGAGCGGCACCGAAGGTAGTGGAGTAGGAGAGAGAAAGCAACCTGGAAGAGAGAGAAAGGAACGATAGGAGAGAGAAATGTATTGTTTGGGTATTTTGGGACATAATTTCTTTAGATTTACGAAGTATAAAGCTGAGACAAGTATCCTCTAACCCTATCTTTGGCTTGATTTCGTGTTTGATAATATTTAACTACTATTTGGAGATTTTACTAACATGCATGTTATTTTTATACATTATATCTATTTATTATGTATATGTATGTATATTTTTACCAGTTATTTGGTGGTTTTACACTGGTATTTGAGATTTTAAAATTCAACAAATCATGAATTATATGTTATTTTTTAGTATTTGGTTTTTGTTTTATATTAGTAAATAAGCCCAAAGTTTTTGTATAGTTAGAATTTGAGAATTATGATTTATGATATATTTATATTAAAGTCATGATTACCTGTGTAATTTCTTTTTATGAAAAAGTATCTATTCAAGCCTATGATTTAAGTCCATATGAATATAAAAATATATATCTATACAATTTCAAAGGAATATGAAGTATGTTTTTGTATTATCAAGAATATAATATTATGAATTTGTATCAAGTAATTTGAACTCTGTAATGTATTATCTATTTTGGTATTTTCTCTTGGAATGAGAAAATCAAGAAAAAATGATTATGAGTATTTGTGTAGAAATTTTAATATGAAATATGAAAAAAATTAAAAAATTGGACAAAAAACTTTTATTTTAGAGAATATTATTCCCTAACATGTCTTAGGATATTATAGTATAAATTATTGTCAGAATATGTATCGCTATACGATTTAGGCTCCATCTACCGGAAGATAATAGATAGTACAATCCTACTTTCGAAATATAAATAAGGAGGTTATGGCCTTTGAATGTATGGACTGAACATAATCCAAATATCGAACGAACAATCCGTTAGTTGATAAGGCCTACTAACCTTGGTCCCTAAATAATAAACAAATTTTTAAATGTTCTAGAACATAAAAGAATTAGATATAAAATGTGAAAAAACTAAATGTGTTTTGAAAATATTATTTGATCATGTTTTATATTATATATGCATTACGATTCTATTCTGTTCCTTTGATTTATTTTAAAATATACTATATTTATTCTTTATTTATATTTATATATTACTGAGAATTTGATTCATTTTCTTATTATTTTTACTAACCTTCAGATGAGCAAGAAATGCAATAGTTCCTTCCCAACAAGTTAGATCGAAGATTCGAAAGAGTTTAGACTTGTTGTTCTGATATTTAGGTATTATTATATTTTGGATAGGTTTAGGTCATTTTGCCTATTGTAGATTAGTTAGGTTGGTTTTTGAACAAGTTTTTTGATGTATTATTAATTTTTAGGTGATATTATTAGCCCGTGTGATATTTTATGATGTCCGAAACTACCGATATTATGTTTATCATAGATAGGATTATTATTTTGTACTGGATTATTTTTTAAAAGTGTAATAGAATGTTTCACATTGTATAGGTTCAAGGAAGTTTTTTAGAGATGTATTTTTTCTTTCGTGATATTGTTAGATATGTATGTATATGTTGGATTGATAATTTTGCAAGCATTGTTTCTTACTAAATGTTCGACGTCATATTTTTGGGTTAGTGTCAGAGCTACCAATGTTGTGGTATGATTTTGGATCTTGTGTGTATTTATTGTTGAGATAAATATGTTGTACAGAAATATTATTTAAATTTGTATTAGTCTGACGGTAGTTTTACTGTTGAAACTTTACCGATTTTTTATTAAAATTTTTTGGGTCATCACAGGTGGTATCAGATAAGTTGTAGGGAGATGCCTTATGGTCTAAATTTGGTTGATCTTGATTCGAGGCCTAAGTTGATTGATTTTGGATTAAAGTTTAGGTTTGATTGGTTCTGGGTTGAGATCTTGAGTCAAATAACTTGCTAAGGTGGGATGATCTTACCCAATTATCAATGTGTTGGTGGTAGAGTTAAGAACTGATAGGATGCGAAAACGATAATGGGAATAGTAAGGAGTGGGCCAAATGCTCAGTAAAGTACAATATAGCAAAAACATATGCAATATACTCAATATAAACCAAAAGGAATGGAATAGGAACATGATGCATGATGCATAAAGTGAAACATGATTAAATACGTTTTTGAAATATAAATAATTTTTTACATTTTATTTTTGATTCATTTAGATTCTAAAACATGCAGAAAACTTCATTATCTTTTCAAATCTGTGCTAGTGAGCCTCACCAGCTAACATAGCAGATGATCGAGGAATAAAATGTGTATATATCCACACATTCTAAAGTGCTAACCACGAATCTTAACTTTAACATCCCGTGGCGGACGGTATACGATACCAGATAATAGATATGCTACCCACATAACATTAATATCCTGTGGTGGATGGTATAACTTTCGCTGGTATATGAGGCCAGATAACAGATATGCGACCCATACAACTTTAATGTTCTGTGGCAGACGGTATTCCTTTTGCTAGTATACGAGGCTAGATAACATATATGCCACCAGAGCTTTTCCTGTGGCTCATGAGCATTCCTTGATCTACCATTATAATATTCTAAGACATGCTATATAATACTACATTCTAAAGTACAAATCCTTGATCTAGATTTTAGAGTTACTTATTCTTAAGGAAAAGCCCACCAGATTCTTATATAGAGTTCTTACTCCCTGAAGAATGGGTCATCAGACATAACAAATTGTGGAATCCCTTCAAAATTGTACATATCGTACAAAATTTATATATACTGATACAAATAATTATTTTAATTTGAGTCTTTAGATGATTTCAAATATATGTATAATTTAATATGATGGTTGGAAGAATTAGAAATTCCTTACTACATTAGGCCAAATGTGACTTTAGGGTTCACGGATGAATAATCCTTTACAAATGGTTAACAATAATATTTTTTAAAATATACTATTAAATATAAATAATTATACATAATTTAGATGTCAATTAAAAAAATGTAATCAAGCAAAATTACCAAAGTGTTGCTCAGGTAAATAGTGCTTGCATAGGTGATTGTGCCCACGCATAGGTTAGGGTTCCCAGATGCATCAAACGGGTCAAAATTTAAAAATCGAACACCAAACTAATAAATACTCATATTCAAGATATGGGTAAATTATAATTAAAGTCAAATCATGCATGGAACTCAAAATAAACGGGCAAACATGAGCCAGGAGAGGGTTAGGATTTTGCCGAAGCTAAACCCGCACGAAATGTGGGGAAATCGAACATGAAATGACAAATAAATCATACAAGAGTCATGGGTTCCATAAAATACAAGTTTTGGGTGGGTACCGGAATAAAAATATCCAAGAGATAAGAACAAAAATAAAAAAGAGAAAATAAAAAGAGAATAGGTATACTTGCCTCAACTCAATCTATCACTTCTTTAATTGACTTGAAGTCGAAATCGAACTCAGAGACCTCAATTTTCCTCCTTCTCTCTCTAACCGTCGGCCCTCTCTCTCTCATCTCCTTCCTCTCTTCTTCTATTTCTTCCCGAAAACTTCTTCTCCCCCTTCATTTCTACATTATTATTATTATTATTATTATTATTTCTTTTTTCTTTTAATGTCAAAGCTCAAATTAATTCTCAGACAATTGAACGGGCATACTTTGGACCCCGGTTCAACAAATCCAAATATCATCCATAATTTTATAATATTTAGTTAATTTTTATCATACCCAAATTACCCAAATAATAAATGATCCTAATTAAATCAAACAAAAATTTACGATATTATATGTTTGTATTAGTCTGACGGTTATTTTACAGCTAGAACCTTACTGGTTTCCAGTTATAATTTTTGGGGTCATCACAATTATACTTTTATGGGTTATTTGGTATGTTAGTATTATATTTAATAAGTTAGTCACACAAGTTATTGTAAATGAATCTCAAAAGAGGTTATTATAATCTAATATTTGCAGTAGATATTTTATGGATGTTATCAATTAGTTTTTCCTTAATTAAGAATAATTTTTTATATAAAATATTAATATATAACTTGTGTATATAATTATATATTTTTATTATTTATATTCACACAATAATTTATTGTTAATGATTCACGACAAGTTTAAGGTTTGTTCCATTATGACAGCGGAGTGTGCATTTCATGTGCTGACCCGAACTTGCCCCTCAACCACTATCTAGATTTCTTACACACAAAACCATCAATCTCATAAATCATCATGGCTATTATACTATAAATGATAACAGCAACTACTAAGGTTTGAAAAATTATTTGGATACACTCAAATTCATGAGAAAAAAGTACACCCCTAAAAACTAATATGATAAATAAAATTGTATCTGAATGTATCTTATAACCACAAAATAAAATAAACTCCAATTAGGCTTTCTAGCAATGCTAACTCCATGGCTCTATTTCCATTTCTAAATTTTTCCCATCGCCAACATTTGTACTATTTTTAAAGAATAAATAATAAGGGTGAGCCAAATATGTAGCAATTTAAACTCGATCCATAACTGTTACCCAAATCCGACTACAATAAAAATCATAAATCATAAATCACAAATCTTTATTGTCTCATAATCATAAATGATGAAATTATAACCACAAAATTTTAAAAATCTTTATACATTAAAAACTCGGAAAAAAGTATATCCCTAAAAATCTAAATAAAATAAAATAAAACTATGAAATGTATCTCTATAGTGTAAAATAAATAAAATCCTCTCTAGCTATGTTCCAATAATCGCTAAAGTCTCCAACTCTAGAGTCATCTATCTCTAACCTACTATTTTAAAGGAAAGAAACAGTAAAGATAAGTCAAAAACTTAATAGGTAAGTTTGTCCAATTTCAATAACATCAAAAAATTTGTGCTATCAAGGGAACTAATCAATTAAATAAGCTCTAACATTATATAACATATGAAAAGTAATAGATATCCCAAAAGAATTAATAAATGATATCAATAATAATATAATTTAATATTGATATAAATAAGTAATAATTATGTTATCAACTATGTAATGATCTCGATATTTTAAAGGACATCTATTGAGCTCAAATGTATCCCAATCAATATAATGAGGTCTCAAAATATTTGTGATACTAAGGTCCCCTATTAGATTTTTCAAATATCTTATTTGATATAATGTATAATAATATGAGATATCAAAATTTTTTATAAATATTATTCTTCCATTGTAACCAAAGATAGTATATTTATGTTCTCAATAGTTGGACAAATACCATGGAAAGACCTCATAAATGACCTCTATCACTGACTATGTAATGGGTATAAAAAAATTATACCTTATATTATGTTCTCATATATTTTCAATTGTTTAAATTTCGTAGAGTTTTCATGCACTCTCTTTATTTACTCATAAAATGCCAAGAATGTTTTCATACGATGCAAAGGGAACTAAAAAAAATCATAAATATTGAGGAATAATATGAACAACTAAATATTCAATGTGGTCACCTCTTACTAAAGTTCACAACATCCTCTAGCTAATAAGCCTAACTATTGGATTTTTCTTTCCGATCATCCTTGTTCATAGTAGAGTGATAATTTACTAATAAGTTTAATTCCAATCTAGTCCTAGCCTTACCATATGGCCCATTAGAGATTTCCAAGTCTCCTCTTTCAACTACTTATTTTATAAGCTAAAGCTATTGAAATTACTAAAATTTTTATCCAAATTATTATATAACTATAATTATCATGTACCCAATTTCCCTCTATACCCCTAGGAGTGCAGCCACTATTATTTGGCCTACCGCTTCCAATCTTCATCTTTTCTGGCATACCAATTTATTATGCATTAAGAAAATAACATGAATACAAATTAACATAACAAGCAACAAAAATTACAGTGTACACTTGCAATTCCTTCCCTAGGCACACGATCTACTTAGAAAAATAAGAAATTATTTTTGTTATATCTTCTATCATCTAATTAGTGTATACTTTGAGTTATAAATCATACAATCAACCCTCCTATCCCTTCCTATTGTATTCCGACCCTAGGGTTAGGTATGTTACTTTTAAGTCTTTACTAGTTTATCAATTTATTTTTTATTATCTACCATATATTTAAGGTAACTGTAGAGTGTTATAATACTTGTAAATAAGAATTACCAGTCACTATTATTAGATTAGTCCCAAACATATTATGAACATGTAACTAGAACCAAAACATAATGATAGATTTAATATTAAAGATACCAATTCTTGTCCAATGATCTCAATTATCCTCTTGATAATATTTTGTCGTTGATATCCGTCACTAATCAAACACAGTACCTAAACTATGATGATGGAAGATATGGATTTTTAGAATAATAATTGAATATCGGTTGATAGAAATTTGAGAGCAAAAAACAAAATGTCACAAGAAAACAAGCCTCAAGGTTGAATGCTCCCCACTTCCTTCTTCTTCTCCTCTTTAGTTCTTTCTCTCCTTGGTCTACTCTCTTTCCCACTTGAACAACAAGAAAACAAAGGAAAGAGGCCTAGGCACATGGGATTAACATATAGAAGGAAAAGGAATCATATCTAGGTAGTTATTTGTCCTCCTATACTTAGGAAATTAGGCTGATTTCCTTCTCCCCACATGGTAACCGAAACCTGCCTCATTAGCAACTACTTAACCAATTTTCTTTGACTAAAAAGGATGTGGTTAATCACCTAACTAATTAGTCCCAGGGTTGCACACAAAATGGGGTGGTTAGTATGCAAAAAGGGAGCTAGAGTCTACCTACAATTCTTCTAGAATTTACAAAGATGGAGATGGTTGAAGACTCTGTCACTAATAGCAATCAAACCCTTACAATCATCTAAGTAAATTCATGAAAAATTCTTAACTTTTAAATTTTGGATAAAGAGTATGGTCATCCTCCTGAGAGATAGCTATAAGAGGTGTGTAGTTACCAAGTTCTAAGTAGCCAAAACCACTCACAAAAATTTAGCCTAACTACTCCTAAAAACTAAGATTTCTAGTAGTTAGTTTCATCTTATCATATCCAACATTATCTTCTTCAAAATTGGAGACATCTTAACCCAATCATCCCACCAAACTACCAAATACCACCTCTCTCCTCTCATTTGGCTGACACTTTACAAAAAATATAGCTAGCCAACTAATCAAATTTGAGTCCCCAAGATTGTGTTAACCACTAACATTTTTACTCTTTAGTTTCGCTCCTCTGAGTTCCTTATGAACATCAAGGATTATTTCCATAGGTAAGTGATAATATCTCTAATTCAAATTGAATGATACCATCCAACATCCCTTTTGATGACATGGTTGTAAGGAGGGAGAAGAATTGGAGTTGAGGTGGCTAATCCACTCCTACTCTTCCTCTAAAAAAATTTATCTCCTATTTGGTTATTCTAGTTATTGACTTTTAATACTAAAATCTAGCAAATAATCTAAACAATTGGCTACTAAAATAGAGCGGTTAAATAGATAAAAGTGATTAGGGTAATCCTCAACCAAGTTCCCTACATTTCAGGTCTATACTCCAAATTTTATCTTTATCCACAATATTATTTGCCCTAACATTGTAACTAGCCAAGCATGCTTCAAAAATATAGGTATTCCATATATAGACAAAACTTTCAAAAATCAATAATAATTTTTAAGATAACTTCCTATAAAGTAGGTTACCCCATAACTAACTAGACCAAATGATAGATTGGTCTAAGAAAATTTAATAGTTACCATAATATTTACCCTTTTAGCAAGAAAAGTATGGCTCCCTAAAAACTAGGACTACCATTGCTAATTATAACAATCTACAATGTTAGTACACAATTTAGAAGACCTACTAATAACAGTCAAGCAACTAGGATTTGAAACAATAATTAAGGTATTCCTAAAATCGAGGATTAATTTCAGTTAAAGCAAATGTTTTATGAACATTATCTTCTAAGTATTACATAGTGAACTTTGTTGAGATTCGACACCCGGATCCATCCGATCCGGTAGTAGCGGATTACCCGAACCCCCATCATCGTCAGTCACTATTTAGTACGAATAAGAAATACAAGAGATGCACAGTAATTGTTTACGTAGAAATCCCTTCTCAACTAAAGAAAGAAATCACGGGACACAATATCTACCAATAAATCTATTATATAAAATAATTATAAAAACTCAGATATAGAATATAGTAACCACCCTGGTTACATAAGCCCTAGAGGCGAAAACGAAGAACAAAGCACATGAATACAAAGGCTCACTACTTGTGTTTCTCTCTCACTGTTCTCTCTTTCTTCTACTCTTTCTCTCCTCACTGTGGTGCTCTCTGCTCTCTCATTTTATAAGTGTTGGTAAAACGATAACCGCCGTTTTAGCCACGCACTCATGCAGCTGGCTATACAAGCGCCTGGCTACATATGCCCCAACAAGTGCTCGCTCATCGTGATTTCTCTATCACCCATGGTCACACCCATGGCGCCTTGCGCGCACCTGAGCACAGCATGCCTAGCATGCATATATATAATGATCTGCCCAGAGACCTTCAACAAATAGGTAGGTTGCGTATGGACAAATGCTTATCACCTGCTCTGTAACCTATCAACAGCTTTGCCCACCAACTCTGCAATCCTACCACCTGCACAGATGGCGTACACAGATTGCAGGTCTGCCACCTGTTCTACAGAGCCAACTGTCCACAACTTGCTACTAGCTGTCCACGACGTCCTCGGTCGTTGCTGCAGTCAAGTCCCCAGACCATCTGTGTCCTTTGGCCATCACAAGAATCCTCTAATGTTTATTAGTCTCCAGGCAGTGACAATGACCTCGGACATCTTATATCCTCGGTCGTCACTGTGCACAGCCCATATCTCCGGGATGCTACTGTGCACTCAGCCATATTCGCGGGCGATTCCATATCAGTAATATCAACTGGTAAATTTTTCCTTTTCAACCGGTCAACAGGTTAACCAGTCTCTGCTTTTATCCGGTCAACCTCCCCGTTGACCGTCTTCTGCTACCCATCCGCCATCTATCAGCACTCCTGCATCCCTCAAACGGTCAACCTCCTATTGATCGAAATCTATAGTTGGCCATCTGTCGGTCAATCTTTATTGACCGTTTACTTTTCCCCTCCAGTCAACATCCTATTTACCGAAATCAGTTCTCCGGATTTATTCTCCATAAATTATCTGATGACAAAAAAATTTATTGGGTTACCCACAAGGGAATAATCAGACCCAACAAACTTGCCTCCCTTTAAAACAAGGTCCATGGCCCACTAACATTGCCACGATTGAACCCTTTAAATTTAATTAAATTTTTTTAGTTGACTTATTAATAAGTTACTTATGCAAATAAATATATTATCAAAAATATTGACGATGTGATAATGTGCCCATCAATTTTTTTTATCAAAGTCTACGACCATGGAAATCAATCATCGAGGGTACACATTTTCCAACACATGTTCCAAGCATAAGATAAGATACAACACATGGAGCAATAATAACTCTCATATAACAATAACTCAATAGTAATTAATGATATCAATAAATATATCAATAATGATAAGCATAATAAATAATATTAATAATAATGTCCTAAATTTTAACTCAATAAATAATGTTGATATTTTAATTAACATCTATTGGATTCCAACAAATCCTAAAATAAATACGAGATCCCAAAGTATCCTGGATACTAAAATCCTCCCTTAAAATTTTCAAAAACCTAATTTAACATGAGGTTTAAACAATATGAGATAACAACAATCTCCGTAAACATAAATTTAAAGTAGCGAATAGGTTAGAAATGTTAGCAATTTATGTGGCATAAACAACCACGAAAGCGGAATAAAGGATCGCGTACTAACCTCCCACTATTTGCCTTGCTCTGTTTTCGGGCTCTGAATTTCGGTTCGGTTTTGAGCTTTTGGATACTCCTTTTCTCTTCTAGATGGTGTATTATAGAGAATTGGTGCCAGGGACAAAATCAAATTACATCATTTATAAGCCAATTCCATCAATTGCCTTCACCGGACGTTACTAACGAACAACCTCTAATGAGAATAATGGGGAACAATAATGGGAGAATTATTACCAAAAATGGACCACTTAATGCTTCAGTAATGAATTAAATGAACGGGTGAAGGAAACCAGCCGTCGTGAAGATGAAACCTTGAAGATGGAACTGAATCAGCTGAGGCGGACAGAAACGGCTACATTCTCCCACCTGGTACATGTTTTACTTGATGTGATAACCAAATCCATCAATTCTCAAACTTAAGAAATAAATATATAAATTATGACGATAAGTCCTCTAATAATGAGTAATATCTTCCATGTATTACAATATATTAATTTTTTAAGTCATCCGATAACTTTACTTTATGAATAAACCCTATGTTTATTCTTTGTCCAACTTAATGATATTCTCAAATCAATTAAT
>JAOVVI020011226.1:0-12735 GCA_028571085.2 Nepenthes alata | reverse complement strand
TTCGTGAGGCTGGACGGGTATTTATACTAGTCGGACCGCTCGAGCGGAGCTCGAGCGGCAAGCGAGCGCCGGGCTTCTGGGAGTTTCTGGAAATTCCGCCCAGGCGGCCAGCGAGCGCCGGGCTGTTCTGGGAGTTTCTGGAAATTCCGCCCAGGCGGCCAGCGAGCGCCGGGGCTTTCCAGAAGGTTCTGGGAAGCTCCGCTCGAGCGGGGCTCGAGCGTGCATCAGGCGGGGCTACGAGTGGTGTTTTTATCAAGTACCTTTTCATTTTACCTTGTATAACTTTTATTGTTGGTTTGGGAACCTTACAGGTTCGACAAGCGGTATAGGGCCAGTCGACTGCTACCGCTAGTAAGTTGAACGTTGCACGAGGCTCCCTCTTGAGTTGGGGGCCTCTTCTTATTGGGTGAGTCATGAGGATTTTTCTGCTTCGGGCTCTCGTCTGGTGTCCTCTGACCAAGCCATCCTTCCAAATGTGACCGGGCTTGGTCTCTTGAAGCCACTCAGGCTTCGAGGTTGTCCGGGCATCGTACCTTCCTAGCTAGGCTCTTCTTTCTCTGGTTAGGTCGCCCAACCTATGTTGGCACATGCAAAGGGTCTGGAGCATTTGGGACATGTCCACTCGGTCGGCATGTGCCTACATGACGGGTGCCAGTCACTACTCTTCATGGCTACCCGTAGAGGGGATGTTACCATGGGGGCGACATCTTCGGCTAGAGCATTGGTGTGAGCTCTGGTATTGAGCATGTTTGCTTTGGCATGGATTGTGGTTGGGCTTTTTATTCGCCTTTCCTCAGATAGCGCCAATGATACGTCCTGGATCCAGGTTGTTAATAGATTAGCATGCCACTTGATCTTCTAGTTGGGATTTCTATACTAGCTGCTTTTTAGCTGAGATGGAATTAGCAAGTTTAATATCATGGCATTCGATAACATTCATTTTACTTATATAAATTATTTATAGATATCTTGATTTCCCTAGAATTTGAAATGACCTTCTCCATACGATTTTGAACCAGAGAGATGAGAAAATCTTTGTTGTACGAACTGATACTTCATTTCAAATCGTTTCAAATAGAAAAATCAGCGATACAAGGGGAGAAATCGAATGATAATCTTAACAAAAATAAATGTGTATCTTTGAAAATATTCACCATAACATAAAAATATTATGGATGGGTCCACCCATGACACGAACCGACCTAGTCGTGGCAAGGGACGATCCAGCGGCTAGCCTATTAGCAAACAAGGTCCAACACAAAATCGAAGCCCAGAAGCTGTCCAAATAGCTATCTACTACGTACAGGCCCATGGGGAACCAGCAACCCAACCGCAGGGGATAGCCTCTGTAACTCCACCAATTGCAATAAAGTCCACCCTCTACTTCAGCGATAGCATTCTGGCAACGCAGAAGATGTCGGTGTGACAAGTCCCAACTAATGGAGTTGGTGGTCAACCATAGGGAATCGTCGTGCTCGCTGACCAATGGTAGCCCAGTCAACCCACACGATGGGAGACCTGACCCTTGTCGACCACTACCAGCCACGGTCACATCAATGTCACAAGATGACATTTGACACGGTGGCGCCCGTTAACACTCAGCGGCCGATGAATCCCGAAGGAACACTTGTCATCGGTCTTGACACCAAAGCCTTCTCTGCGAAGCATTATAAATTCCCTCACCATCCACAAGAGGAGGGGAGAGCAACTTTCAGTGGACAAACCGCCCACAAGCAAGACTGATAGAGCAAAAAAAGGGCCAAGCACTCTTTCCTAGCATAGTTGTTTCGCCCATAGTAAGCTACTCCCTACCGAGCGCAACATAAATGAGCCATCAACCGTGTGCAACCGCAAAGGAGTCCAATCCTCCTTCCTCTCCAAGCCACCCCCACGTCGATCGCACTTACAAGAGCTAGTCCTTCTCTCAATCCCCCACTCACGTACAATTCTGCATTATCTAGAACCCTCATTACATCTTTCTATTTCTTAAGAAAGATCTCTTACTTGAGTGTAAGAGGATAAATCAGGGAGTGAGTCTTGCCAATTCTCTGACCTCTTATTTATAGTTTGTGGTGCATAAGTTCCATATTAAGAGCGACGAAGACCAGACTCGCTCAAGTTTGACCCACAATGGAAGATCGGGGGGCTTTAAAATCTATACCACAACTTAAGAATTAGGAATGCATCATTGGCGTCATTTGTGAAAATGATGTAAAAGACCAACCACCAAACTTCTAATAGCAGAAATAGTCAATGCAAGAGTGAATGTACTGCCTAGGGACAACGTCACCCAAGGCAACGACCCCTCCGTGAGTAGCCACGTAGGTGAGCATCTCGAGATCGATGTCCACGCGTTGGTGGCCAATATAGAAGACGTCTTCAGAATGCTCCAGAGGATCAGCTGGTGACTAGACGTGTAGCAACAGGGGGCCCTTACCTCCATGGCACAAGCGTTGGCTTCCAAAAAAAAGAGCCGAAGACTGAAGCCCCCAGCTAAGAAGACCCCACAGCTGTGAGGTTCCGGATTTAAGAACCTTATATTAATGAGGTGATTAGTATGTTGATGATCAATACTAATCCCATGGAAAGATTAAGGTTTGGTATCGGAAGAAAAATTAAAAAAATTATTCGGGTCCGGGCTGCTGAAGCCCTGCCAGTAGGCCTGTGCCTGCTGGGCGCTCGAGCCGTGGCTCGAGCAAAAAATCCTGTGGAGGATTCACCCGCTGGCCGCTCGAGCGGTGGACTGGCTGTGGCGCGGTCGCCCGATGGCCACTCGAGCGGCAGGCGTAGTATAAAAACCCGTCGCGCCCACTCTCCTCTCATTTTTCGCGTGGCCAAGGGTTTTTAGAGTGAGAGAGAGCACCGACTTAGAGAGAGGAGGGAGATCGAGCCCGGGAGTCCAGATCCGTTCGAGAGCTAGGTATAAAAGTGAAAGCACGCGTCGAGGCAAGTGTTCTCATACGCACTTCTCATTCTCTTTCGCTATTTTATGTATTTTCGTTGGGTATTTTGTGTCGATACCCACGGTGAACGTTAAAATCGTGAAACCCATGAGTATAGGTCAAGGAAAATATAGTTAGTTGTCCAAATCGTGTCCGATTCGCCCGGGTGGGTTTCGCCAAAACCCTAACCCACGGGATTTTAGTGATTTCCCATTTTCTGACCTTGTATCATAAAATTGATCCCAAAATGTGAATCCCCACGTCCCAATGATGCATATATATTGGCCGCGGGTTCGATCTCGCACGTTTCAACCCGTTTGCGGCGTCCGAGCCCGTTAAAGGGGCGCTGCCACTGTTCACCCGAGACCCAAGGTGAAAAATACATGTTTCCACCTTTGTGAAATGTTGAAATGACCCTAGAATATGAATCCCCGTATCCCAATTGTGTGTATATATCGACCGGATGTCGAATCCTGCAAGATTTGACCCGTTCGTGGCATCCAGGAGCCTTGAAAGAATTTCATAATTGTTAATCCGAAAGTGAATTAGAAGTTGTATACTTCCACCCTCTTGATAAGTTAAATCGAACACAAATGTGAAGTATCATGTAAGAATTGTGCGTATAAATCCACCGGATGTCCGATCTCCAAGTATCGAACCGTGTACGGCGTCCGAGTGGTCAAAGATAAATCTGATAATGTTTACCCAAAACGAAATGAGAAAGATAAAGTGATATATGATCAAAATTGTAATGAAAGTAACGTTTAACTGATTAAACGTAAAAGTAAGAACCTAAATGTGAATCCGTGTGCTGGAGAAAAAGAAATGAGTCCCAGAGGGTTCAAAGTGATATGTGATCATCTGAGGTATAAAATCTGGTCTCTCTTGTAAATTTAGAATGATTGTTGTGGTTAAAGAAACTGGATCCCGCAGACAGTGGTATAGAACTTGTGATGTTTTGTTGTAGATTAAGGGAATTGAGTCCTATTGGAGATCGTGAACCGTGATGTGAATGGAAGGGAGTTCACATTGTGCTTGTGATAATATGATCTTCTCGATGGAGATGTGTGTGATGAGATGATCTCCCGGATTGGAGATCTTGTGATGGGAATGAGATTTTTCGAGATGTGATCGTGTGAGGTAAATGTGAATTTTTATGTCCAAGTGTTGAACCTAATCTTGAAACTAGGACCCTGAGTCGTAGGGATAATGTTCTTTAGCATACCATGTCCACGCGGTGTGAACCCGAGAAATACTTGACCACGCATTCTGGCCGCTCGTGGGAGCGGGTGATGTCTGTGGTACGCTTTAGAAAACTACTGTGGAAGAACAAGGATTTCCCTGGACCCCGGGGGTGTGGGGTGTGTCTGTCGACGCTACATATTAAGATGTAGTCGTCCATGATGATTGTTGCATGGATGCAACCGAGGGTCGTCTGCTACCGACCGAAAATAGTAGTCATGGCTTTAGAATGTGTAGTGAAGACATTCCTGTCCTCGTTCTCTCGCATCGTTGGCTAGTACGGTCTACTAACCGGGGTCCGCAAAGATAATATAATAATGAAAATAAACAATGCTCAAGATATGAAACGCGAGAACCATGTGAACCCAGTGATTCAAGATGATCCGTGTGAATCCCGTGATCCAAGGAAAATCGTGAGAACCCTGAGAATCAAGTGAATCCAAATGATGATCAATCAATGTAATCGTGAGATCCGTGGGAATCAAGTGATTCCAGTTGTTCCTGTTCCCTGTCCTGTTCCTTGATTATGGAGAGTGCCTGTATTCCCTCTCGTTTCAGTTCTTGTACATGTCTTGGAGGGGTGTTTATGATTATATTTGCTGAGCTGTAAGCTCACTCTTACTGTTTGTTATTTTTTCTTTTAGATGAAAACACTTAGCTGGCGCAGGTAGTCAGGACAAGGAGAGCTGGACGGCGATATTCAGGAAAAAGATTTGGACTCAGAGTTGGATCGGCTTGTGGACAGCCACTCAGGGTTGAGCGTGGCTCGTGATTGTTATTTTTTGTGGTTTTGTTATACTTCCGCATATTTGATGATATGATGATATAGTCTACTTTCGCATCTGTATAAATGTTTTGAGTTTGTCTCATTAGATGGCATCTCTCTAGATCCAGTATAGTAGATAGGAGTACTGTATTGGAGCCATGGATGATATGGCAGTGTTGTGATCCTATGTGGCGTGTTGTAGGCTTTGAGTTTAGCCTTTTGATTAGATGTGTGCTTGTGCAGGATGATTTTGAACATGTTGTATTTTAGTTTTTCGTCCGGTTGCAAAGAAAACTCTGACGAATTTTCTATAGAAGTCCATAGTTTAATTATGGGCTTAGGGTTGTGTTGCCATTGATGGAGGTTATTCAATGGAGAATAATTCGGTCCGTCACAACAGGTCCTAGATGACATCTCTATTTTAAATTGTTAATATAGTGGATAGAAAATGTGAAATGTAAGCCGTAGGAAATTATACGGTGTCTGTGATCCTGTGTCTGCGATAAAAATACATGTTTATAGATATTATGTTGTTATTCTATATATTTTCAAGTTTTAAGAAGGTTTTGTATTTTTGCTTAGCTCAATTTTTGGGGAGGCTCTGTCCGTTTTTTCCTAGAACTTTAGGTTGTTAATTGGGCTTAGGTTTCTATTTTTTATAATGACGAAACATTTTGAGGACTAAAAAAAAATCTATTCCGTCATAATTGGTATCTGAGAAATGAGATGCCTTTGGAATTGATTGATCGAAAAATAGAAGTATAGGCTTGAATTTCTATAGGAATAAGTTAGGGTAGTTAAAGCAACTGGGATGCTTAGGAAGCTGATCCTTAGGCTAGGTTTGACTTTCATTAAACTACTGATAACCCATTCCATTAACTTAATTTCTTGAGGTTATAATGTTGTGCTTATTCTTCGTTATAGGATCTAAGATGGTCAGTAGGAGAAATCAAATAATTAATCGTGGTGGTACTAGTACTCCCCACAATAGAGAGACTGCTTATGTGTATATGTTAGAGAGGATTACAAATGTGGTGGAATTTGTGGAGCAGAGACATATGGCTCCGGTCCCTACACCTAAGCCAGCTCCGATAAACCTTACTTCGATGACGTATGATAGATTTACAGCGGAGTGAGCACCGAGATTTTTAGGTAAGCCTAATTCGGCGGAAGTGGATGTTTAGCTTAAAAGGAAGAAGTAGATGTTTGCTGTAATCTAGTGCATCGATCAGGAGAAAGTTACCTTCGTGGTGTATAAGCTGGAGAGTGAGGCTGAAAGTTGGTGGAGCATGAAGAAGAGGGCGTTAGGCGTGCTTAATGGTGCAATTATATGGAAGATGTTTGAGGATACTTTCATGAAAAAATATTTTTTGTCCAATTTGCAAGATCAGAAAGAGCAAGAATTTATGTGGCTGAGATAGGAAAGTATGACAGTGATTGAATATGACACAAGATTCAATGAGTTGTCCCATTTTGTGCCCTTTTACATGGAGGATGAGTTGGGGAAAGTAAAGAAATTTTAACAAGGGCTATGGGACAATATTAAGAAGCGATTATCAACCTACAAGCTCCAGGCCTATATAGATATTTTAGATAGGGTAATTATTTATGAAAAGGAGGTGGAGGCGGAGAGATTCTTTACAAAGAGGACTGCTGGCCGAGCGAGTATCGGTACGGGATTGAGTGTAGGGCCTTCAGGGCCGTCCGAGGAAGCAAGAATCGTAGACAAAGGGAAGAGCATCATTCTAGTTCAGTCTGTGATTGGCTCTCGAGTATCAGCTGCTGATTTTACTTTCCATGGGAGGAAACATCCGGGGCAAGCATGTTGTAAGGCATTGGGAGCATTCTTTAGATGTGGACAGTAAGGCCACTTGGTGAAAGACTGTCTATTACCTCCGAGGTTAGAAGGAAAGAGCCTACTGTCATAGTTAAGGCCTTCGCGGTGACTGTTCAGGACCCGAAGGTATCCCCAAACGTTGTGAAAGGTACCCTCTATATTTGTGGAGTTTCTGATTTTATATTATTTGATTCGGGGTCTACCAACTCTTTTATTTTTCAACAATTTGCATGTTTTATTGTATTCGCCCTGTGTGTTTTAGATTATGTATTGTCTGTGTCAACTCCCATTGGATCTTCTGTGGTTACTGATGTTGTGTATCTTGTATGTGTGGTTGAGGTGAATGAAAAATGTTTGATTATGGATTTGGTATTGTTGAATATGAGTGATTTTGATGTAATTTTGGGGATGAACTGACTAACTAAATATCACTCCAGTATTGATTGTTTTCTAAAAAGGGTTTGTTTTGATATTCCTGGGATGGGACCCTTTATCTTTCAAGGTATTAGGAAGAAGGAGGTACCTGTATTAATTTCTGCTTTGCATGCCAAGCATTTGATGAAAAGTGGGTGTAAAGCTTACCTGGCACATGCCTGCACCACTGGGAGTCATAGTGTACCGGCTAAGGATATCCATATTATTTGTGATTTTGAGGATGTATTTTCAGAGGAATTACCTGGATTATCTCCTTACTTGAAAATTGAGTTTGAAATTACAGTTATTCTTGGAGTTAGCCCGATTTCTAAATCCCCTTATCGTATGGCCCGAGCAAAATTGAAAGAATTTAAATTACAGTTACATGAGTTATAAGATAAGGGCTTCATCAGATTGAGTGTATCCCCTTGGGGAGCACCGATATTATTTGTGAGGAAGAAAGATGGGTGATTATGGCTATGTGTTGATTATCGTGAGTTAAACCAAATCATGATTAAAAATATGTATTCGTTATTGTATATTGATGATTTATTTGATAAATTACAAGGATCTCGGGTGTTCTCAAAGATTGATTTGAGGTTCGGTTATTATCAGTTGTAGATCAAGTCGGAAGATGTGACTAAAACTACTTTCCAGATGCGTTATGGCTATTATGAGTTCCTTGTTACGCCTTTTGGCCTTATAAATTCCCCTGCTGCTTTTATGGATCTAATTAATAGGGAGTTCAGGCCGTTTCTAGATAAGTTTGTGGTAGTTTTTATTGATGATATCCTAATATATTCAAATGACTATGAGGAGTATAAAAAAAACTTAAGGACGGCACTTCAAGTGCTCCGCGAGAAAAAATTATATGATAAGCTGAGTAAATGTGAGTTCTGGCTAGAGAAGGTGATGTTTCTAGAGCATGTGATTTTTGACGGTGGTATTTTTGTGGATCCAAAGAAGGTGGATGCTGTTAGAAATTGGAGTAGGCCAACGCATGTGACTGAGGTTAGAAGCTTTCGTAGCATGGTAGGCTATTACAGATATTTTATAGAGAATTTCTCATAAATTTCTATGCCACTAAGTCAGCTACTGAAAAAGGAGACTAAGTTTGAATGGACTAAGGAATGTGATCTAAATTTTTAGGAGTTAAAGGTTCACTTGACTACCATCCCCGTATTGATTATTCCAGAGGGATCGGGAGGCTTTGAGGTGTACTGTGATGCCTCTAAGGCTGGTTTAGGTTATGTATTTGATGTAGAATGGTAAAGTAGCAGCTTATGGGTCTAGAGAATTGAAGGTGCATGAAAGAAATTATCCGACTCATGATCTAGAGCTAGCTTCTATAGTGTTTGCCTTGAAAATTTGGAGACATTACTTATATGGTGAAAAGTTTCTTGTGTATTCTCATCAAGAAAGCTTGAAGTATCTGTTTTCACAAAAGGAACTTAATATGAGGCAAAGGAGGTGGCTTGATTTCTTAAAAGATTATAACTATGAAATACAGTATAAGCCAGGAAAGGCTAATGTTGTTACAGATACATTGAGCTGTCGATCAGCGTATGTAGCTAAGTTACAAATCAAGCAGATAGAAATATTGGACTGTCTGAAGTAATGTGATATCTAATGTTAAGCTCGGGGTGATAGGATGCTCCTATCTTATCTTTAGATCCAACTGGAGATAATTAATGAGGTAAAGGAGAAACAAGTGAATGACTCGTCCCTTATAGATATTGTGAGTGGCTTGAATAGATATTCTCGAGTTGATTTTAATGTCTGGACTGATGGAGCATTGAGGTTCAGAGACTGATTATGTGCACCGGATGATAGGAAACTGAAGGAGAATATTTTGAAGAAGGCTCACAGGTCCCGGTATACAATCCACCCTGGGGCAAACAAAATATATCCAGATCTGAAGAAAACCTTCTGGTGGAGGAATATGAAGAGGGATATTATGGCTTATGTGGAGAAATACTTTTGATGTCAGTAACTGAAAGCTAAAAGGAGAAAGCTTTTTGGGTTATTACAGCCAATGCCTATCCCAAGCTGGAAATGAGAAAATATTTCTATGGATTTTGTATCTGGTTTGCCGAGGACTCCAAGGAACCATGACGCCATTTGGGTTATAGTTGATCGGTTGACAAAATCAGCTCATTTCTTGGCGATTAGGACGACATATTCCCATGATAGACTAGCCCAATTATATGTAAATGAAATTGTAAGGCTTCATGGAATGCCTATCTCGATTGTGTTTGATAGGGATCCCCGTTTTATCTCAAGGTTTTGGGAAAGCTTGCATAAGGAGTTGGGGATAGAGTTGAAGTTCAGTACTACGTATCAGCCCCAAATTGATGGCCAATCGGAGCGTACCATTTAGATTCTTGAGGGTTTGTTGAGGGCCTCGATGTTAAAAATGAAGGGGACTTGGGACACTTATCTGGCACTGGTTGAATTTACATATAATAACAGTTATCAAGTTAGTATCGGCATGACACCTTTTGAGGCTCTGTATGGGAAGAAGTGCAGATCGCTGATTCACTGAGAGGAGACCAAAGATAAGAGGATTTTGGGTCCTGAAATAATGAAAAAAATTATGAAAAAAATTAAACTGATTTATGATAATCTAAAAGTTGCTCAAAATAGACAAAAATGTTATGCGGATAGGAGGAGGATAGAATTGAGCTCTGAGGTAGGAGATTTTGTCTTTCTGAAAGCTTCACCGTTAAAGAGAATCAGGGAGGTAGATAACTGGTTGGCGTTAACACCTAGTCTGACAGACGTACACGATGTATTTTATGTATCAAACTTCGAAAGTATGTCCACGATCCTACACACATGATTGAGTACGAGCCCTTGACTATTGATAAAGATTTATCCTAAGTCGAAGAGCCGATATAGATTCTGGATTGAAAAGATCAAAGGTTACGCACTAAGACCATTCCCCTGGTGAAAGTACTCTCGCGGAATCATTCAATGGAGGAGGCCACCTGGGAGCGCGAAGAGGAAATCTAAAGTAAATATCCCCACTTGTCTTCTTGAGATATGTAGCTTTGTTTAATTTTGAGGATAAAGTTTTTTTAAGTGGGGGAGAATGTGAGATCCTGATCCCAAAATATAATAATTATGGAATAATTATGTGGATGAAAATCATGTTTAGGTTTAAGAATGTGAAAAAAATTGATACCGAAACAAAATGAGGCAAAATAGACTAAGGAGTTCAGGGCGCTCGATCACCGCTCGAGTGCTCCTCGAGCGCAAAAATGCAAAAGTTGTGGTTGATGGTGTGCCTGAGGCAAGGCAGGAGCGGTCCCGGTTATGAGTATTGCGCTCGAGCACTACTCGAGTGCTAATCTGCGAGAGCAAGCGCTCAAGCTCTAGTCATATATTCTGCTCGTGACCTCTTTTTCCTTCGTGTTTTAAAGGGATTTGGGGCTTCCTTTGGCCAGAACTTGAGCGCAAATCTGCGAGCGCGGGCACTCGAGCTCCCGTCATATGTTCCGCATGTGACCTCTTTTCCCTTCATGTTTTAAAGGGATTTGGGGCTTCCTTTGGCCAGAACAACAGTAGAGAACGAAGGAGAGAAGAGAGAAAGGAGAGGGAAGAGAAAAGAAAGGGGAGAAATCTTCCATCCAACTTCGATCAGAGTATAGGTAACTGTAAACCGAGCTCAGGCAAGTGTACTTCGGACGTTATTTATCTTTTTTACAGTGTTTTAATACCTTAAATATTGTATTTATACTTTAAATTCATGGTTATGTATGTTTACTATAAATCACGCCTATTTCTCCTAATTAATCGGACAGATTTTATGCTTACTTGTATATACTGCTAAATATACCTATGATTTCATGAAAATACATGTGTCTGGTGTTTGTTTGTAGTCCAAAAGTTTTGGTAAAACCCTACACATGAAAATGAAGGAATTTAATGATTTTAATCCAAAATGTCTGATATGTAAAAGTTAATCTGTAACGTGATAATGTCTAGGATGTGATTTATGTTTGAAAAATTTACATGGATTTATACTATTAAATTTCTGTGGATTTTTGAAGCAAATTTGAAGGGTTACAAATTATTACTATATATTCTAAAACTAACTAAAGAGTTAATGTGAAGCTCTGATTGACTTCTAAAACTTAATAAGTTTTCAGTTAAGAAATAGGAATAAAAATATTTTTGATCCTGCTAATTAGGACCCGGGACTAATATACAGTCAGATTAGGTTCTCCGACATGCCTTAGAACGTTATGATGGTACTTGAGGATAACTCTGTCCATGGAGTGATATGTGGTTTGCCATTCCTCAGGGCGTTAACCTAAAGGGTAGTTTCCTATTCCTGGCCTACTCGAGGGAGGCATTTCTTTACCGATCCCACTAGAAGGGATCTCCTGTTACTATTTTTGGCCTTAGATTGTGTGGAGTGAATACAATCTATCATCGATTATTTGCCCCTTTGCTAGTATGGTCTACTAGTTGGGTCCTTTATTGATAGAAAAGAAAGATTTTTTATAATTTATAGATCTTGTATCAATTTCTGACTTCTAATTTGTGTTTTTTTGAAGCCTGATTTTACTGATTTATACTTTCTCTATCTACATGCACTTTTCTGCTACTTCCATGATTGAATATTCACATGTTACTGTTTATTTGTACTTATGTTCTGCACGAAAGCATTACGTTCGGCATAAAAGTTTTTTTGCATGTTGGCTTGCACCTTGTTGGGTTTCGACTCATAATTTTACTGTTTTTTCTTCAATATGTGATGGTAGAGCTTGTTTCGGATGAGAAAAAATAGTTAAAGTCTTGACTAAATACATTTTGGAGACATGAAGTATTTTGGAGATCTTAAAAAGAGATAGTTAAACTATAAATACATGATATCTATATGGATCTTGTGTGTATATGGATTCAGTATACGAATTGTATGTGATGCATGTGATGAAACAGGAATTTATGCTTCCGCAGGTTTATAATTCAGCTTCCGCTATATATTTTCTAGATTCTTTACAAGACATAGATGGCATCTCTATTCCGAACTGTTAGTATAGTGGATAAAAAATATAAAATATAAGCTGTAGGAAATTATATGGCGTCTGTGATAAAAATATATGTTGATGGATATTATGATGTTATTCTGTTTATTTGTAAGTTTTAAGCAGGTTTTGTATTATTGTTTAGGCCAATTTTAGGGGAGACTCGTTCTGTTTTTTCCTAGAATTTTAGTTGTTAATTTTGTTTAGTTTTCTATTTTCTGTAATGACGAAAAATTTTAAGGACAAAAAAAAAAATCCATTCGGTTACACCGCCTGTCCCTAGGCCCTTCCCCTTTTAGTGAGCATGGTTCCCGAGCTAGCCCATCTATGGCAGCACCGATTACTAGCCCTCCTTGTTGGGAGGTTTGAATTTTTAACTCCCGATATGTTCACTGATAGGATGCCGATTGTGACGTTCCGGATTTAAGAACATGATATTTATGAGGTAATTAGGATGCTAATGATTTATACTAATCCTATGGAAGGATTAAGGTTTGT
>JAOVVI020011225.1:0-12736 GCA_028571085.2 Nepenthes alata | reverse complement strand
TTAAGTACGAAGGCTTGACTGGTGCATTCTGTTATGATTGCTTCCTTTCTGAGCGAGTAACGACTCTCCAGATCATTTGTCTTCCTTCTATATTTTTGTTACTTTTAAAGTCCATTGTAGGCAATAAAAGAGAATTTGGCGCCTTCCTCATAGGAATGACGTCAAATCTGTTGATACATTCTTTAGAGGAGATTGACTTCAATGAAGGTGTGAAATCAGAAAATAGACCGTTACTTATCGTATACGAAAATGTCCATCAAATTGAGCTTGACCCATATTAGGTTTTTATCTTTTCTCGGCTTGCTGTTACAGTATTTCAATCAACAGAAATGTTGACCATCTTGATGGAGCGCGTTGGCCGCATAGTTGACGCTTCATAGCGTTGACCGTCTAAATGCGCATTTAGACTTTTTTGAATTTTGAGTCATTTTTTTGTTATGCTTGTCTGCTATAGGTCTACCCATCAGTTATGAAAATTGAAACTAAAAAATTATTTAGAAACCAATTAAGGATGACAATGGAGCGGGTTGAGATTGATTTTAAGCAATTCAGTAGCCAATTCTAAATTATTAATTTTTTGCTCCAACCTTGTCACGATCTCCAACAATGTAAGCATTTTAATCCCCATTTTTGCAATGATCGAGTAGCCCTACACCCTCCCGAAACCCAAATTTTTTGAAATGGAGGGAGAAAAGAAATCTAACATTTGTAGTCTAAAAATAAATTTTAGGTTTAAGATTTGAAATATTAAAAATAATCTTGAATATTGTCTCAAATTTAAATAAATAAATATATATATATATATATATTAATTTTATAGTGATTTGAAATATAAAAAATAAGTAATCTTTTTAGATATCTTTAAGATAAAATTTGAGACAATTTCAAGATATTGTATACAAAATCGGGTCGAATTAGTTTTTAGGATGGGCAAGTAGATCACGAAAGTATCTCATATCCTAAAAATTTTAATTTTTTTTTTAAATATCATGTCGAAACCGGTCAAACCTTTTTTTTAGGATAATCTGATTAAAATAGATCAATATACCACATAATAAGTCAAAATTATTGTCCCTATTTACAATATAACACAAACCCAATTAGTTTTATCTAAATTAATTAGCAGCTAATGATCTCCCATCTCTTTAAAATGCTAAAATGATAATCAATTTTTTTTTCTATTAATTATTATTATTATTATTTCTCACCAAAGAAGGCCCACCCATCCCCTCTTTCTCTTCCCTCATTACATTGGTTTCCACGAGAAACCTTTCTGGGAGCAGTGCTTTAAATCAGTAGATTTGGATATAAACTTTTTACATGAAAGATTCTTGATGATTTTTAGGTTTTGCTACTTTTCTCCTTTTTTTAATTAATAAATATAATATTAACTAAAAAAAATTAACTAAATGATGAATGGGGTATAATGTAAAGTTGTTCAATATGGTTTGAAGATTATAAATTAAATCTATGAATATAATATCTTTATATATAAGAATAAAATTATATATATTTAATAATATATAAAATCAAATACACTATATAACTCTGTTTAATGTAAAAAACTATATATAATATAATCCAATTTAAGGTAAGCCATTAAAAAACCCCTTCACCTCCGCTGTCAAACTAATCAAAATCTTAGTAGTTGTAGTTATAGTAAGGAGCTTTTGACTGGCCTTTGAACATCAACATCGCCATCAATACCCTCAAAACAAAAAGGACACTTCTCTTTTTGCCCTCTCTCTCTCTCTCTCTCTCTCTCCCTCTCCGCTGAAAGAAATTTGACTGCCTGTCTAAAATGTTTAATGCATTGTGCAGTTCTTTGCTCTGAATTCGCATGATATGATCATCCATGGCAGCTGATGGTGGGAACAGCAGTGTGACGAAGGAGTACAGAAAAGGAAACTGGACATTGCAAGAGACAATGGTATTGGTAGAGGCGAAGAGGATGGACCATGAGAGGAGAATGAAGAGGCAGAGCAGCGGAGATCAGAGCAAACCAACAGAGCTTAGATGGAAATGGGTTGAAGATTACTGTTGGAAAAATGGTTGTTTTAGGAGTCAAAATCAGTGCAATGATAAGTGGGATAATCTCACGAGAGACTACAAGAAAGTTAGGGATTATCAGAGGAGATCAGGAGATGATTATGAGATTAGTAGGAGTTCGTATTGGACGATTGATAAGTTTGAGAGGAAAGATAACAACTTGCCCACCAATTTGTCTTTCCAGATTTATCAGGCGCTGGCTGAGTGGCTGGGAGGAAATGGTGGTGGTGGTGGTGGTGCCGGAGAAGTAGGTGGTGGTGGCGGGGCTCAGATGAGGATGCTGGTGGCTGGCGGTGGTGGGGATGTTGCCGGTGCTGGTGGGTCTGCTTCTGCTCTGACTACCACCACCGCTGCAAACATCATTACCGCTGGTGAACATTTGATGGAAAAGCCCATCTGCTCTGTTCATCCTCCTCTGCCTCCTATGGCTTTGCATTATACTGTTTCAGCTTCGTTACCAACTCTGCCACCACCGTCTTCTCATCCTCTTCCGCCGCCTCAACAACCATTGCAGCCACCCCCTCTCCTCCATTATTCTCAGCCCCAGACATCCCCTACAGTTGGTACACTCTCCCCCCCCCCCCTCGAACTTTTGCATCATTCTTCATTTTTATTTACACATTTTTGAATTTTTTAGTATCTTTACACATTGTCCTTGAGTCATTCATTCTGCCCAAACATGACAAATGAACAGAAAAGGCAAACGTGACAAGCATCAAATTCAGATTATAGAGAGCAAAATTTACAAATGAACATAGGCTAAAGGCCAAAGAAATCGTCCGAAGTCATGGACTGGTGTGAGGAAATATGAACGATTATGACTTTAAAATCAGGAGGAAATTTGAATTATTCCCTTCATAAACATTCTAGAATACAGTGAATTAAAAGTTAATTTGTGATTGGATGGTCTAATGCCTTCGCCATGGGAATGAAATTGTGAGACATAAAGAAGCCCTACATTTATTTTTTAAATACTAACCCCTTATCTTCATAATCTATGGTGTTGTCAAATTCATAATGTATTTTTTTAATACTAACAAAAATTTGTTAGAGATTTCCATGGCTTTCTATATTTGTTCTTTAGGTTTTGGATTGAAAATCGTAGATGGGCACACTAAAATTAAAGATTTTTACAGTTTTACGTAGGTTTAATTTTCTCAGTTTTCTTCTAACAGTAGCGAAATGCAATATACGTTAAAAATCACTCAATTTTACTGATATTTACTCAGTTTCACACCTCATATGAATGCTAATATGAGAGTATGCATGGTGCGATAGCTCAGATTCAGATACAAGTGATCATTCAGACTCACCGGCAAAGAGGAGGAGGAGAAGAAGATCAGGTGGAGGAGATGAACAAGGAACAAGTAATACTTCATCACTTCAGGAAGTTGGTTCTGCAATCTCACGAAGTGCTTCAATCATAGCAAATGCTATTCAAGCAGGTGGAGAGAGAGAGGACAAGAGGCAGAGAGAACTCTTGAGTTTCCATGAGAGAAGGTTAAAGCTTGAAGGATCAAAAATGGAGATGAGGAGACAAGGTATCAATGGTTTGGTTCAAGCCATTAATAACCTTGCAAACTCTATCCTTTCTCTGGCTACCAAGAACGACCAGCCAGCTCCTCCAAAATGATCTTGCCTTAATTTTTGTCCTTAATTTTTTTCTAATCAGGCTGAGCTTTGAGACGATTGTACCATTGCCTAATCATGACATTTTGAATTACAGTCTCTCTATAACATGAGAATAATATCATGTATATTTGGTCATTGACATCTGACTCATTTTCGTCAGCTAAATGCATGAATAGTAATATTTTTAACACTAACAAAATATTCTAATATATCACTATATTATTATTATATTATATGGCGATATATTAAATAATATAAATTACTTTTTTTAATATTAAAAAGATAAATCTATACATTTTAAATATATTCAAAATTTTAAATCTTCCAAAATGCCAATGGCCATGCAGCACAAGAGTATATCAAATGGACGTAGTATAAGGTTTGAAGAAGATTATATGTATACAGATACTTAGCCCTATATCAAAGAGAAATACACATCAGAAAGAATGGTGGCTTGACTTACTAATTTAAATACTAATTTAACTGGCCATCCTATTCTTTGCTGATAATATATGAATAGGCAAATAATATCTAAGTTATCTCATTTTTAATTTTCAATTGGGGCTGTTAAGATCATATTAAGGGCATTGAATTGCTAAATTATAATAATACATTAAATACATATTAGACTAAATATTATAATTCTAATGACAGTAAAAACTCTAGTGTTAGTTCAATGCTTAATTATAGCCCTTGAGAGTTTTAGTAAAAATCCAATAGAAATTATCATCCAACGGATGAGAATACTTGGCACAACAGAAACAGATGGCAATGATTTAAATTACAAAAAATAATATCTTTATTTTTGTATGTGCTATTGGAAAAGTATATGTATTGATAAAATCCGCGGCCAGCACCACAGAAAATGGCAGTGTTGGTGCGAGGACGGCGGCCTGAGACATGGTGGCCGGAGGCTTTTATGGTTGTGACAGTGGGTACACCGTGGGCAAATACGAGTGAAGCTGTAAAGTTCACCCCTGTGCCCATCAAGGTACATCCTAAGATATAAATGCATTTAGATAGCCCAAGCCACGGTGGGCATCAGCTTTGATGGTAGTGCTAGTTATCAAATTGCTCTACTGCAATTTAATAGTTATAAACTACAAAAACAACATTACATAAAAATAATGTTAAGTTGATCTAATTCTCACAAAACCTTTTCTTCCAACATGAAGGCCAGTTCTTCGAAATGAAGATAATCAATCATATCACATAGAGAAACTCCAGGATTCGCAAGAGCCATCTATACATTGATTAAAATGTACAAGTCATGCATCATCCAGACGCAGTCAGACGAACCCACTTAAAAAATTAATAACAACAATGAAGTAGAGCCCATACCATATTCACTTCTGGTCGGGCTAAAAATCAATCCCTCTCAATAGACACAATGCCAATGCAGATTACAAGAAAGAAACAAACTACTGCCCTATCCGTCATTCGGCAGCATCTTCCTCCTCCTCGTACTCCTCGACATCAGCTGTTGCATCTTGATACTGCAGGTACTCAGCCACGAGATCATTCATGTTACTCTCAGCCTCAGTGAACTCCATCTCATCCATTCCTTCGCCGGTGTACCGGTGCAAGAAAGCCTTTCTCCTGAACATGGCAGTGAACTGCTCACACACTCGCCGGAACATCTCCTGAATCGAGGTCGAATTCCCAACGAAAGTTGAAGCCATCTTTAGTCCCTTTGGAGGGACGTCACATACACTGGACTTCACATTGTGCGGGATCCACTCCACAAAGTATGAAGAGTTCTTGTTCTGCACGTTGATCATCTGTTCGTCAACCTCTTTGGTGCTCATCTTACCTCGGAACATGGCTGAAGCTGTCAAGTAGTGGCCATGGCGTGGGTCAGCTGCACACATCATGTTCTTGGCATCCCACATCTGCTGGGTGAGCTCGGGAACAGTTAATGCCCTGTACTACTGTGAGCCTCTTGAGGTTAAGGGCGCAAATCCAACCATGAAGAAATGGAGGCGGGGGAATGGGATTAGGTTCACGGCGATTTTCCGCAGGTCAGAGTTCAGCTGGCCAGGGAAACGGAGGCAGCAGGTTACACCGCTCATTGTGGCTGAGATAAGGTGGTTAAGATCTCCAACTGCAAAAATTGCAAGACCAAGCTGATGAGATTAAGTCCCAGAAAACGGCAAGACAATGCAAGCCACAGATGAAAATCCTTCAGAAGAGCAGAAGGCCTAAACATGTAATTGCTTGAACTTATTTATCAGTTATTAGTTCTTTTATTTCCACTTCCCTTCTTTTGTAGGGGAGGCAGAGGGAGTAGCATTGAAATTTTCCAAACAGCCAAATAAATAAGAACAACACCTACATGCAGAGGCAATTGTATAAAGCAAAGAGATCTTTTTTATCTTTTTTTGGGGGGATGGGGGAGGGAGGGGGGCTCTTGGAGGAAAAAATTGAATCTTTCTTCAGAAAACAAAGACAGAATATCAATCATAAATCAAATAACTGTCTGAAAACAAGCTTCAATAACACAGGCTTCCAAAAAAGAAAGCAATGGCACCCATTTCAGAGGACGAAAATTTACTCACATGTTGGGGTTGCAAGTTTGAGAGTGCAGAAGCAAATGTCATAGAGAGCCTCATTGTCCAAGACCATACATTCGTCAGCATTTTCAACAAGCTGATGAACAGAGAGGGTGGCATTGTAAGGTTCAACGACAGTGTCTGTGTTACGAACCTTTAATTATTTTTTTTTCTCATTTTCTCCTTAGGTTGTTTGGTTTGTTGCCTTTGAGAATCCACCGTTTTCTGTTACAAGACCCCGTTCCCGTCCCGTATATATATGTTGTTACATGTTAATGGAGGCAAGGATTTAGTTACGGCCCCATGGAAGAATTTCCCCGTTTCCCGTTTTTCCTAATTTCCCGTTCCCGTATATATTTGTTGGCACGGTTACGATGAAGGAAGGAAATTAATACTCTCAATTACTCTCTCTCTCTCTTGCGTCTTCCTCTCCTCTCTGTTCTTCTCTCCCTCTTCCCTCTCCCTATTCCCTCTTTTCCCTACTTTCCCAGCCCAAATTCCCGTCTCCCTCCTCTGCAGATCTCCGCTCCCGTCGCGTCTCCTCATCTTCGCCGGCGACCGCATGGAGATGGTATCAACTGTCCTTCCAGGAAAAGTTGAAATTCATTTCTTGGTTACAATCACTTATTGTGCTATCTATTTCTTGGGCACAATCACTTGTTTTTCAGTTTCTTAATTTTAAGAAGGAAAAATATGCAAATCTAAGTATATTAACTTTGTTAAGTGTTGTAAAAATGGAAAAAAAAGGAATCATGTTTTGGATTGGGCTAATAAAATTTATAAACAATTAAATTTGTTAGTATATAATGAATACCGCATGTAAGTAAGTTGTCATCATCTTATATAGAAAGACAAAAAAGAAGATTACACAATGTGCTTATAGTAGAAAAATAAAGAGATTTGTCACTGCATTTGAAACCTATTGTGCAAAATACTTACATTACTAGATTATGTCACACCCATGAGTTCACTTCATCACTAAATCATTGTGCTTTCAACACTAAATTAAGGTGGCACATTTGAGAGAGACTGCTTCCGTGATTTGAACCTGTAATTGCTATATCATAGTAAAAAAACCTTACTATTGTGTCAAAATTCTCCCTCACACCGAGGATGTTTAATTATTGTCAATATGATGTAATTTTACCCTATAAACACCAGAATGTAATTTAGATATATAATAATCAAGTTGCATTAGGTTTCCAAAGACACACAAATTTGTTTTCTATTTGGCTACTTATAGGGGAAATTGAGAAAATCTGAGGGTCATGTCATTTCGAAAAACTATTTCTATATTTTGTGTTTTTTCTTTTCCATTTTTCCATTTCCACATTTAGCATATTTATTCGATTCTTTTTGAAACGATCCCTCTTCTATTTCTTAATGTTTATTGATAGATGCAATTAATACGTTGATCAATCTACATATGATTGGAGTTGTTAATCAAACAACATTTCTTGGAACTTTCCTTGAAATTGTTCGTTGAAGCTTTGTTCTAGCTCAATTCAAGAAGTTTGATAGGTTTAGTCAAGCTTATTTTAATAGCTCATTTAGACGAGGACAAGCCCTAACCAAGGCATTACCCTATATTCATTGATACTAAAAAAACTACCTAAACTAGATTTATGATAAGTCAATTTGAAACTTGAGCTCAATTTGTTCGTGCTTATCTCATGAAATTAACACTCAAGCTCAAATCATATCCTAAGTTCACAAATTAATGAGTCAAGTTTAACTAAAATAAAATCAACTTTATTCATAATCATTGTTAGTGTCTATGTTTGCATATAATATCCTTCCTGACGCGTCTTCCGGATTCGGGTTGCTGCACGAGTTAGGGAGCTACTTGGCCTTCCTCAGCGATCGAATTGAAGCGGATTCGATATCCATTTTTGATAATTTGGATCTTGCACATCGCAACTAAAAGAACGAGAGGTCAGAATATTGTTGGGACTTTTTTTCCGGATATCATTTGTCGCTCAAGTCAGAATTCTTTCTCAAACGGATAGAAACACACAAGGATGCAAGAATGTGTGTGTAGATGATGTATGGGTTCGGGGATTGAGTGCTTGAATGTGCCCAGTTAAGGGACGACTTTGGGAGAAGACAGTTGCTCAACGGGGAGCGGCTTGGTGATGGTGATGCGTTCGACGAGGAGCAGCTTGTGAGAGAGAGAGAGGGCTATGAGAGACTTCTTGCCAACTTTTGGGCAGAGACTCGCCCTCTTGTAGGCTTGACAGTGTGCATCTCCTTTATCCGTGGTAGCGAGGGGCTACTTATATCGCTTGAGTCAACTCAGCTTTGCATGAGTGTCAAGGCTGGCTGATGGCTGTCTGCGCAGATTCGGTGAGCTGTCACAGAGATTGCGGGTGCCCATTATTGCAACCGTGGCATGCTGAGAAGATTCCTTCTTTCTTTGCGGTGATACTGGAGACGGCGGTTACAGCAATTTCCATTAGAGGAGATTCGTTGGATTGTCGTTACCGTTTTGGGAGAGATTGCGTGATCGCAGGCAATATTCGGGGATATACGCTAAGTTGTCCCGGGGCGATTTTGGCAAGTTCTTCTCACGTGTGAGGTGCTGTGAGGTTGCCCTTGTTGCCCGTTTTCAGCTGGTTAGTCCACGGTCGACCCTCCCGAGTTGACTGTTCGGCAGCTTGGTCCTTGGCTTTCGCGGGAGCGAGCCATGGGCCGCAATCCTCTATGCCCTCCACTCATCTGTGGGCCTGGCCTCTGGACCGGCCCATTTACAGCGGTACCCCTATCACTAGCCCTCCATGCCGGGAGGTTTGAATTTTCAAACCCTGGCATGTTCATTGATGGGACACTATTTGTCATTTTCCCCGTTCGCTCCTTCCCTGGTTGGCCTTCTGATTCGCTGTCTAGTTGGTTCTGACTTGATTCTATATACCTGACGATTTTTTGCGAATTACATTGTTGTGGGAAATCTTCGACATTTAATGGCTTGTTGGTCCTCCCGCGTGCTATAAATGGAGGGGCTTGCTGTGCCTTGCATCACGCTTTACTTTCATCAGTTGAGTGGCGTGAGGGTTTGAAGTTGGCATGGAGCTCGTGTTATTTGTGGCCAGGATCGGAGGAAGCTCACCTTTGCTATTTGAGGGTGATATCCTGAGATGCATGGGGGGTCTGCTTTTGTTACTCCTTTTCGCCCAGGGAACCGCCCTGGTTACCTCTTTTCACGTCCGTCCTGGTGCTGATTCCATCACTCGGCTATGGTAGGTCAAGGCTTTCTTGTCACTGTGGCCTCCCCCCGGGCGATGGCCTGTTTCTGGGACGATCGGTCTTTTGCTGTGGCTCCTTGAGACCGGCAGCGCACAGGAGCCTCACCTTGCCACTTGTAAAGTGTGCGCCGGCCTCTCGTTCGAGCCTTCTTTTTGGGGATAAGCACGCTTGCTTGCCTTTGGGAGTTTGATCCAGTGGAGTAGAGTTTTTGCAGTCGAATCGACGTTCCATATATATTTACTATTTATTTTCTTTTTGTTGTACGTTCGCCGTTGCAGGCTTTTGTTTTTTGTGAAAAGAATTAGTCATTGGAACTACTGAGCACTTTTATTTCTATCACTTGGCTCCCTTTTTTCTTTTTCCTAGTTTTGCGATGTGAGCAAGTGAAGCATCCGAATGATGCCCTCTTCGCTGTTGGGTGATTGTTGAACAGACTGCTAGGGCTGGCGACGACCTTGTTTTTTGGCTGTCTTGACCCACTGGGGTCCATCCCTGGCCTCGGGTTCGGACATGGGCCAGTCGGACTGGCCTTTGGTCCATTCGGATCACACGCCATCAGTTTGTCATTTCAGGAAGCGGAGCGTCCTGGACTTGGAATCTGTGTCTCTACGTCGCACGGCCCGTCCCATCCTGCCAGGGTCCAACCGTCTGTCTAGGAAGGCACAGTGTTAGGCCATCTTTTTTGACGCTAGGTGATTGACGTGTCTTGATGCCTCAGTGTGGGCACATGCCACGGCCACCATGGCATGCGTCCTTTCGATGTTTCCCTAGCGATGCGGTTTCAGTGTCTGGGCGCTCGCTATATAAGCATCGAACCTTTGCCATTTTCCCGCATTCTACTTTTACGATTCGAATCACTTTCCCCCTGGTTTACCTCCATGGCTCCTCTTGTTGTTGGCGCTATCCGATCGGTACTTATTGTGGCTGACATTGCCGCCTTGTATGTGCAGTATGGAATCTTGAGCATGATTACTTTCGGGGTGTCGGCAGAGGTCGATAGGGCCAGCTCTCCTTTGTGTGGGCTCATCACCATCTACAAAGCCTACTTGAGGAGTGGCCTTCGCATCCCCTACGCGTAGGAATTGTATGAGTACCAATTGCGCGGTTCCATGCCAATGCCGTGCAGTATTTGTGCTATCTTTGCATCTCTTCCCGCCACTATGGGTGGACCTTGGATGCTGTGATTGTGAAAGTGATCTTTCGATTTTGTCAAAACATAGACTGGATTTAACTATCCTCCCGCTCAATTTTCTAGATAAGTGGGGGGATCTCCGACTCCTTGAAGAACTAGAAGGACCGGTTCTTCTATTTAGAGGTCCCTTCCAACTGGGCCCCTTCCAACAAGTGGGACAACGTGTCGGCGTCCTTCGCCGGCGAAGTTTCGCGTCAGGAGGAGGACTTGACAAGGTCGTTGACAGAGCTTGTCCAGGCAAATGTTGACTCATTCAATAAGAGAGATCACCTGCTGTCCGTTGAGGCTTTTGCGCGAGCCAAGTGGGAGCCTCTCTTGAAGGCGGTGGGAGCGACTGCTCTGCCGCACATTTGGTCCAAAAGGAAGCCTAGATTGCTGTACATCCATGGTTCCCCTGAGACCGCGTCCCAGCGGTGGGTAGCTTTGCCGAGCTCTTCTTCTTCCTATACCAAGTCGGGCCTAACCATGGTGGAGAGGATGCAAGGGATCGATGAGTCGTCTAAGGGGCCGACTTCTGTCCCGTCTTCTTTAGCCGGTTGTGCCTTGGAGGAGGGTGTCGATGCAAGCGGTGAGCTGCCGTCCCCTCCTGTCGGAGCCTCGAGGGAACCTGAGGCCGAGGAGTCGATCGAGCTAGTCTGCACGCTGACTCCGTCCCATCATGGGGTCCCTATTGTTGCCAGCGCATCATCTGAGGAGCTGGTGCCAGGCCCTTCCACAGCTTTGGTTGAGGAGGCCCACAGTGGTGTGCGATCGGCAGAGGGCCAGGTAGGAAGTGGTGCAGAAGCGGCGGTAGCAGCGGAGGTGTCTCGTTTGGAAGTCTTGGAATCTGAGGCTACAGAGGGCCTAGTGGCTCCTTCGTCACATTCGGGCTTCGAGGTGCCTCCCATTCGCCATGGGACGCCTCCATCGGAGCAGGGGCCTCAAGTTGCTTCCTCGTCCAGGGTTCCCCTGAGTTTTACAACTGAGGAATTGCTTTATATCGCAGTACGCTTCAGATAACCCCTTGCTGTCATTGATGGTGGACTAGCCTGGTTATCCCCCATTCTTATTTAGTTTGCAGGACCACTTGTTAGTGAGCCTCTTGTAGACCTACTCGCGCTAACGGGTAATTAGGATTCATCAGCGTGACAAGGAGATCTGTCGGCTAACCCAGATGCGGGTCGATCAGGGAGTGCTCGAGGAGATGTAGGGTCGGTTGAATGCCGCCATCGTAGATGCCGAGTTGTGCCAGGAACTAGACGCTAGCCTTGAACTTGAGCTGTTCGAGATCCGGGTGAGTTCCCAAGAGCTGAGGGACGCGCTCCAGGCGGCCGAGCAGCATCTCGTGGACCTCTGGAGTGAGAATGTTCAACTGGTGACGGAACTGAAGACTTGATTTAGCCCGGTGGAAGCGGGCTATGCTCTCTACGCCAGATTTTTGGATGGCGTCCATCTGTGCTGCCGGATTGCTTCCCTGGTGGCCTTGGACTTCTCTGTCGGTTACTTCAACCCAAGGAACGGTGGTGTCCGGTGTTGGTCCGACCTGACTAATTTCTCTGATGGAGGAGGGGAGCCCTCGCTGCGTTCAACTGGGGGCCCATAGCTTGGAGGCGTCCACTTTGTTAACTTTGTAAACCCAGGTAGCAATTGTGCCTTGCAATTTACCTCTGGGTTTCATAATGAACCAGTAGAGCCTTTTTTTTGAGCATTGTTGCTGGTATTTTTGTGTTTGTGTGGAAATTTTTTGGCTAATGCTTTGTTATTGATCAGTTGGCTGCTATCGTCGTTGTCACTAGGTTTGGTGCGGACGCTAGGGTTCGGTTGGGCTCGTTCTCGTGGGGAGGAGTCTCGGCACTTCAGGTGCTTGTGCCCTTGAGAGAACGTTGCTACGCGTCTTTTTTGAGCCTTATTGGGGCTGGATGAGCCCTACAACCATTGCCACCCTGCTTCGGCGAAGTCACGACCGTCATCTAGTCGATACCATTGGAGCTCCTCCCTCTTATTCACTACACCCATGCTGAAAACCCCCCCTAAGGTTTTGGTGTTTGACTGCGCATAGGCCGCTCGGTATGGGATTGAGGTTTAAATT
>JAOVVI020011224.1:0-12737 GCA_028571085.2 Nepenthes alata | reverse complement strand
AGCTTCTCTCTGTGTGCTGTCCGAGACCTTTGTCCGCTCGGTCACCGTGACTTCCGCGACTTTTTGCGCCAACAGTCAAATAATTGAATTATTTTCTAAAATTCTAGCTGCTGCCAGCACACCCGGTTGCCTTCCACATTCTAGCTTAGTTGGCCCCCTGAATGTGCTGATTCATCCCCCTAATCTTGCTGAATCACTATACTATTTGGTGGTTTTAGAAACTGCCAAGTGGCTATTAAATTGGGTTAAATTTATTCAACTTTTCTTATCCCTTTGATGAGGTGTGCTGAAATCAACACTTTGCTGATTTTTGTGGCTATCGTGGCTGTGTGTTTCTTGCTGAATTTCTTTTGAATTTTTGACTGATTATGATGCTGCAATTGTGTGGGGGATTCTTATGTCATGTATGTGCTGAATACCTTATTAAATTATTGAAATTTTGGTTGAAAATTGGAGAAACATATGCTGCCGTGTGGCTGCTTCCTTCTCTTTGCTGAATTATTACTGAATTTTGCTGATCTTTGGCCTCCAAGTGCTGTGCTTCTTACCTCCTAAATTGCCTAAGTGTTGCCGTGTGCGTTTATCATGTGTGTTCAGATATTTTCTATGGAAAAATTTGGAAGTGGAGCTGCCAAGTGGCAGCCGAATTTTGGGCTGCTGAAATTGCCGTGAGCCTCTCTTTGCTGAATTCTTGAAATTCAGCCAAGTGTTTGTGTGTTTGTATGTTGGAGTTTATAGAAATTTTCTTAATTAATTTAATTTGTACTATATTTAGTCAATCGATTGATTGTCGATAACTTTCACAGCTCAGAATTATCAATAATCTTTAAAGTCCTCAAGAAAATGCTATAAATTATTTCCTCAACCTAGAATAATCGCTGATATATTAAGTTCTCGGACCACTTAGCGAATCTAACTTCAAAATATCAAGCCCTATATTTCGAGGACGAAATACTTTTAAGGGGAGAATATTGTAACACCCCAAATAATTTTAATTTTATTATTTAGTTGAGATAATTATGTTTAATAATTTTAGACATAATATTTTATAATTCGGGCCGAAAATATGAACTTGAGGTATATGGACCGTTGAATTGGGTCTAATAAATTAGAGTATTTGGATCAATGATTTAGGAATAATCATGGGGTCACTTAATTAAATTTAGAGTAATTTATGAAATTAGTTTATAATAGCTAAGTTCGGTTATTACTCGGGTAAAAATTTGGTGGCCGGGCTATTTCTTTTGTTAACCGAAATTAATTTGACTGTTATCGACTGAAAATTTAGCATCCAAGCTATCTTTTTGTTATCTTAAAATAAATTTGGTTGATAACCGATTGAAATTTCGGTGACCGAGTTGTCCTTTTATTGAACGTAATTGAATTGGTTATTGATTAGGTCCATCGAATAATTTTTTATATTACCGTTATGTCTTGATGTAAATCTTCTACTTCTGAGTTTATAATATAATTAGCATAATGAATCTTGATTCTTATGAAAATCCTTGTAAAAGTCTTCAATTTTATATATTTTAATTTCAATGGTTTAGTAATTTCCAAGTATTAGACTCTTTAATTTAAATTTTTTTATATTCTTTAACCTCGATTTGACTTTTATTTAATTAATTATGATTTGCTTGATAAGAAAATTTCGGGCCTTACAAAATTGTACGCCTTTTCCATCTCATATAATATAAATGATTAATAGTTTAGAACATGCAAAGCTATATATGTTGCATGTTATCAACATCAAGTGCTCTAGGGTTTGTATATGTGTTATATTATAGGCTCTAATATGGTGATAATTTGAATTTATTTTTTATTTAAGTCATGCCAAGATTTTTGTTACAAAATGCTAATAGGGAGATTATTATGTCTATTTTATTATTGTAACAAAATTTAACCCTAATTGAGTTGTATTTGAGTAGTTTTTTATTTATTAATTTGAATCTATCGTGACTCAAATACAAGCTCAACGAAGATGAAAATGATCAAGTACTTAAAAATACTTGGAACACAGATGTATGTGATGGCGTTCGAGCCACCATTCAAATATATAGAGAATTCATACGCAATCTCAGCAATCTCATAATTGATCGTCCACGTTTATCGTGGGATCTCGCACATGCCTAAATAACTAATTAGGTCATGCATGTACGTTATTGGATCGTACATATGCACAATTTAGCAGAATGGATCAAGTGTGGATACCATTGAAACACATATGCGCTATGGCATTTGAGCCAACGCTTTAGTTTCGTTATTTTATATTTTTTACCCTAATCTTAAGCCTCACTTTATATTTATTTTTCTTAACCTAACTATCACTCGCATAAATAGAGAAGAAAAAGAGAGTTATAGAAGTTAGGAGAGAAGCAAAAAGCTTCTCTCGTGATTTGTGATCCAACCGATTCACAAATTTGTTTTACCACTGTTAAACACCTGTTCCAAACTTGCGAATATTCGGAGTTTCATTGTTGGCCTCGATATTAGAGTTTCAAAAGTATTCATTGTTTCTAAATAAAGTTTAAGGGAAGATCAGAAGGCGCGCAGTTCTGTTGTTACGAAAAAAAATTTAAAAATTTAAAAATGTACTAGTTTGAAAAATTTTGAAGGTTTTATTAAAGAACTATCTAGATCTTGAGATTTTTCTATTTACACTATATATTACGTCACAATATTATATGTAAATTTATTTTTGTAATTTATTTAATATATATATTAATAATATTGAATGAATAGGATTATTATTTTATATTTGTAATATCTATATATACTTGTATTAAATATTTGTATAATCTATTTGTAAAGGATCAAAATTTCAGTCATTAAAGGCTATCTAATCATTTTACAAAACTAAAACTGTCAGTATTTTTCCAATTATAAATAATTTTTTATTATAATTTACACTCATATTTTTACTTCTACTTGTATTATAATTTACACTCCTTGAACACCCATGTATAAATAAAAAGGAATGAATTTGGAAGTTTTAACAAATAGAAATTAAAACAATCCTTATATTTATTTGGTAGGGTCTGAAATTTGAATTTAGAATAATAAATTTAGGACTAATTTTAATTTCATTATTTTGTATTTCATAGGATTGAAATTTTGATTCTTGAAATAAAGAATAGTATGATATAACCCTCTATAATTTCGATTCGTCATTAATTTATAATTTTATACATTGAAAAAGCTTAGATTTGTTATACTAATTATCTTTTTATTTTTATATATGTATTAAAAAATTAACCCGCCTTTAATTCTTCTATTTCTTTCAAAATTTTGATTTTCTAAGTAACCCAAATATTAGAATCTAAGTTTGAATGAATTAAAAATTAGAATTAGAATTCTAAAATTTAATTTCAATTCCTTGATACAACATACCCTAGTCTTCTTAATATAAAATTAGAAACTTATATCTCGAATTTTGTTAGTTATCTTAAAATCATAACTTTAATTAACTAAGCTCAATGTTGTTATCTAGGTCAATAAACAAACATTAAACTTTATATTACATAAGCCATGACCTTAATTAAAAGGGCATGGGACTCCTTTAGCCTTTATCCAATTCCAAATTTTCCCTTTTGCCATGCTACTGTCCCTAGATAGTTGAAATATGACACAATAATATAAAATGTCTACACAAAATTTTATCTAAACCCATCTAACATCTGACCTGAATGAATCGATTTTAATCAAATCTAATTCAATATAAGTATAAATAAAAAAATATTTAGAATAATAATAAAAAATACCATAAAGGCATTAATTTTTTTTTTAAAAAATAATAATAGTTTTTAAAATTATTATTTCTATCATTAAACTAACCAAATAGTATAATATTATTTTCATAATGAATAAGATAATAATAAATTTTTTATTTCATTTTGTCATATATACTATAGTTTTGTCAAATATCATGAATTTTGGAGGATTATAACAACATTTTTCATTTTCATATTTTTACTAATATTTTAAAAATATAAATGTTCCCACAAATTTATTAAATCACTTAATAATAGTAGATATTTTTCTCATTAATGATGATAATATTTTCAAATAATTGGAGATTTTACGATAAAAAAATATTATTAATCACCCGCCGGCAATATGCAGTTGCCAATAGGGTTTGGTGGTGTCACCGGCCGGCAATCGGAAAGAGTCGGAATCATATTCAATTGAAGGCTTTTTGATTATATTGTCAGTCAACCGTGAATAGTTTATAAGTTCTAAAAATAATTTATCATTTTAATTCGAGAAGTTATTTTCTAGAATTTCAAATTTTTAATAAATTTAAAATTTTTTTGTTGACTTATTTTTTTTTTTATGCATATCGAACACTAAAAATATTTTTAGTATGATAAATTACATATTTTCTGGTGGCGCATGTAAACATTTTTAATAATTTTGACGTCAGAATTTTAAAATCTTTAATTATTATATTATTAATTAAACAATTTTATGGAAAATTAAATAAATTATTCGAATATATAATTACGATACTTAAACCATTAAGGTAATAATCTTCCTTTTTAATAAAAATGGGTGTGTCTAAAAGGGTGCTTGTTTTAAGAAAATACTCATCTAAAAATAATTTTTTGTAATTATTGTAACTAAAGTATATGTAGGACTGTGACCTTTAATAAAAATTTAATAAATAAAAAAATATATGTCATGTTATTTGAAATAATTTTATAACACCCAATAATTTAAATATATTATGATATTAGAATTAATTATATTCAATAATTTTTTTTAAAATAATTATTAAATTTTATTAAAAATCAAATATTTGAGGGAAAAGGACATGCCTGACCTGCACATATGTGATGCTCTAGCATGGCTAGCCGCATAGGCGATTCTCGTGCATGATTGAGGCTTACTCGTGGGCGCATGGTGGCATAGGTAGTGCTCACGCGCGGTTTGAGTGACAATCATGCATGACCTAATGGGCTCACAAATGGTGCTCGTGTATATAGTCCGACTATTTAAGGACATTCTACACTTTCTAGGTCATTTTATTCGGGAATTAAAGAGAGGAGAGAGAATGATAATAAGAAAATAGAGAGAGAAAGTAAAAAGAATGTAGTTTCAAAATGATTTTATGTTAGATTTGGATAGTATTCACTTAAGGCATGTTCATCTAAGCATTTTTTTTCATTGGGGCCAAATAATTTGATTGGAGTAATTGATGAACAGTACCAGATAGTTCTGATAATAATAAAAATTATAAAATAAAATAGTAACGAGATTGTTAGAAAGGATAATTTTAGCCTATCTCTATCCTTCTAAGCTGAAAAAAAAATTTATTTTTTGTTGAGTAATAGTTTTGTTGAAATCTTTAGACTAATCCTTTCAAATAATGTTTAAATATAGATGTATGTGATTGTTTATTGTCATTTTTGGCTTTATTGTGCATGCATATTCACATTATCTAAAAATTAAGACATTGTGAAAGCTCATGTCTAACTTTATAAAATTTATTAAATATTGAGATCCTTAGATATTTGATATTATGTGTCCTTTGTATACAAATATTTATGAAAACTTTACTATAAAATTTGTAATGATTATTTGTTTTCATTATTGGAAAAAGATTATATATTTGTTATTTGATTAAATAAGAATAATTTTAAAGAATTAATAAAATATATTTAAATATATTAGACTATAAGTGAAGGTCGCTACACTAAATCTACTGGTTTAAAAAGTGATGTTGACCTCATTTTGATAGGGAATACTATGTAATCGCCTTACTTAATGATCTTAAATAGTTACGTATCGTCGAGGTTATGGAAACATTTGTAGCCCGACATTCCATATTTGACTCTAGTTAATGAAGTATTAGTAATCATTGGTTCTTTATTATTATTTTCATATCTTATTTTTTAATATTTTTTAATTTGATTATTTTTATCATTAGTCATGTTTTATTATATGTATCCACATACATGTATAGATACTTTGCTATGTGTTAAATCTACCCTTATCAAATTTTTGTAACCTTTTTGATTAGTGAGCTAGGATCTCAAAGGGAAATTTTTCGGTCAATCTCAAGAAAGTTGAAACTATAATCAATTGGATCCGACCGACAACGATGATCAAAATTAGAAACTTTTTTATAAATGACGGATTACTTCGGAATATTTGTGAATAAGTTTTCTAAGATTGCTATCCCACTGACTTGACTAATATGGAAGAAAGTAAAATTCAATTGGATAGAGGATTGCAAGAGAAATTTCTAGGTGTTAAAAGACCGTTTAACAATAACCCTAATTCTGACGATTCCTAAAGGATTCAAATGACTTATGGTCTATTGTGATGCTTTATAGACCGAGCTGAAGTGTGTCATGATATAACATCGAAATGTGATTGAGTATGAATCGAGGCAATTAAAGACACACAAAAAGAACTATTTAACATACGATTTAGAATTGACAGTAGTGATATTTACGCTGAAAATTTAGAGATATTATCTTTATGGAGAGAAATTTTTTATATATTTCAAACCATAAAAATCTCAAATACTTATTTTCTTAAAAGGAAATAAATATGAGGTATAGAAAATTGATGAATTTCTTAAAATATTACAATTGTAAGATCTAGTGGCGGATATTTTAAGTCGTTGAATGACAAACCTAATTTCTCATTTGAGAATTAAGGAGATGAAAATATTCTACTGCATGAAGAAATGCAATATTAAAAGGTATTCTCAAGGTATGCGGATGATATTGTCATATTTTTTAATACCACTTGAAATTTTAGAAAAGATTAAAGGAGCTCAAATGGACAATCTGTTCTTGATGGATATTGCTGATGACTTAAATAGGGAGTCAAGGGCAGATTTTAGCACATGGGCAGATAGAGTTTTAATATTTCAGGAATGGATATGTGTACTGAATATTGAAGAATTAAAGAAAAAATCTATAAATGAAACTCGTCGATCAAAGTAAATTATTTTTTAAAATAAATAAAATATATTAAAATTTAAAAAAGATATTTTGATGGTATAACATAAAATGGGAAATCACAACCTATATGAAAATATATTTAATATGTCAACAACTAAAAGTCGAGTATTAATTAATATTCTATCAAATATTTAAATGACTATTTAATATTCATCATTTCTGATCTCAACTTTAACATCCTTTGGTATGCCTCCCGGGCTTTTTCATCTACAAATTAAATTAATGTGCACGTAGCTCTTTGAGTTCTCTGCGTGACAAATTAACTCAAATATTTGATTGACTCTAAATGCCAATTTGAATTATAAGCAATTTTTTAGACAATCACGAAATGGAGACTTTAATCCACATGGGGCCCAATCCCTTATGAACTAATTAATCATTTATTAAACTATCTCTAAGTTACTGCATGAACTCAATTATTTTATTACTTTGGCTTAAATAAACTTAAGTTAAACCTCCAAAATTTTTGTTCATATGTGTTTATATTTTGATCAAATAATTCGGTCAATAATATTAGAAAACCTACTAATTTATAATTTATCTCAATTAGGATTTATAAATTATGAATTCAATTAAATGTGGGAATATATCAAAAAATAAACAAATCTAAAAACGTAAATATCATATAAAGATCCAATAAAATTTTTACATTTAACATGTTTTCTCACATGAACATCCTCTAAAATCAGACAACTATGTATTGAAAAATAATAAGAAAATAAAAGTTTATAGAATTTGGAGATATGACTAATTAATTAATCAACTTATATCATTGTAATACCATATCAAAAAATCAACAATTTGAAATGATTAATATATTAATGGAAGGCTAATAATAATTTGAGACTTCAACAGAGAGAAAGAAGGGATTTTACCTTGCAATCAAACGAACCCGACATTACCATCACTGCAAAACCGCCACCAGCACCATTATTGTCGGCAATGAAGGTCCCAAATGGCCAAGGCATGTGTCTCAGGGAAGGTTGCGACAGCAACCGAAATGGAGAAAGTGAGATAATGACAGTGAAGAGGGAGGAAGGCATGAAATGGTGGTGGTCAGCTACGTTGGCCACTCTTGATGGTGGTTGTCTTGGCAGTGTTTTTGGCTGCCACTACTCTTGATGGTGGTTGTCTTGGCAGGGTTTATGGCTGTCACCACTTTTGATGGTGACAAACGAACTGGAGGTGGTGGAGGAAAAGAGAGTTCAGAATAAAAGATAGGGAGAGGCGTTATAGTGTGGCTGTAGGAGGTGGTGGGCACGGTGGCGGAAATAACGTTGGTTGTGGCGGTGCAAATTAAAGAGAGATAGAGCAAAAGTAGAGGTTGAGTAGAGTTAGGTTTTTAGGGTGGCGGAGCGAAGGTATTACATGATAGGGCTACGGTTTCAGATAAGTAAATTATATATATATATATATATATATATATTACATGGTGTATGTTCCGTACAACTTATGAAACCAAACTTAAGATTTTCTCTAAGTTTTAAATTAAGAAATACATGTGTCACAACTTTAGAAATCATAACAAAACTATTTTTCATTTTGGGGATTCTATTTTTTTTTCTAATGTTTTTTAAAAAAGGAAATTTATCTTGATGGGTCCTGCCACATAATGCTTATATTTGTATTTGAAAAAAAAAATTTAGGCAGCCAAAATAAATATATATTGTCATAATTAGACCATATTGTCAAAAGACTAAATTGTCAAAAAAATAAATCATTGGACCTTCATATCAGAGGATAGAATTGTCAGAATGCAAGATACCAATGCTGCCTCGTTAGAAAATTGCCAGCATGGGATTGTTAGTGTAATATCTATGATATTTTTGGTTAGATTTGTTTTAAATAAATAAATTTTAAATAATTTTAATTAAATAATTTCATTAATTATGAGAGTTCATGTCTTTCATAGTAAAAGATGGTCTTAATTTTATAATTATGTAGATCACTGATACAAGGCATATTAGATTAGGATAAATATGTTTCTTTTGAATCTTATTATCAACCAAGATTATCTCCTAAATTTTAAAAACAATTGATAAATCATCTAAACTTTTAGAATATTAAAATTTGAAGTAATATTATTATGAAATTTAATGGAGGATTTTTTTCTAAATACTCTGACCTTGGCTATCCCTATACAAGAGAAACTTTCTATTATGTCAACTTTATTTTTGTGGTGAGAGTTGAGGTTATATTAGTCAAACATCCAAGTAACATTATTGGAAGGAAAAATAAAAGTTGATTAAAATGGTTATATGATAATATAGGGTGACCGAAATTGGGCTAATAATGCAAATAGTTAGTAATTTATGGGTCATAGATTATGGTAACAAAAGCGATTCATAAGTTAGCTATATTTTAAGAAGTTGATTACTTAGAGATAAAATAACACAACCTCTAATCAAGCCAAGTTAACTGAACATCTTTAAACTTCACTTTAGTAGATTATTGGCTAAAATTTTAAGGTTTAAAATCATGTTGTTTGAGAATTCTGAAAGAATGATAAGCATCCGCGTGACATAATGTATCAGCCAAATAAATGTGGCAATATTGTTAAGAGTCAATGGTTAGCTAATGTTAAAGAAGGATTTATCTATCTTTCCTCTTCAAGTGAAATTATAGGAAGACCACAATAAAGAGTTAAGCTAGCTATTTGACTTGTTAGGGAGCAAAAATAAGGAATGTTATTCATTGGTTAGGAAAAATTTGGGAGCCAGAAGTTTGTAAATTCCCTAGCTAAATATTGGGAGGCTCGGCCAGATGGAAGGAAGAAAAAGTGCTTGGTTGTGGTGAGGATTTTGGACTAAAAATTATTCCAAAATCAAGTGAGATAATGGGGAAAGTGAAATGATAAGGTTAATTACTAGAAATCGTAGTTTTAGGGGAGGTTAGACTGCAATTTTAGAGGGTTCAGTAGCCGAATGATATGCATAAGGAGATTAGTCATGTAGAATCCAAAATATTCGCAATGATTAGACAAAGGGATTAGTTACATCAATGTGAATCAAAATAAGTGATTGATAGGGACTGATTTTTGGGATGGCTTTGTTACTTCAAAATAGGATCAGCAAAACCACTTTACCAACTCATAAAAATTTGGAAGAGGGAAAATAACAGAACTCATCCTCACCCTCTTTTATTTTAAACCCTATAACCTTTCATGTTGCCACCCTTTCTTGCCACACGACATTTGGAGTTAAGTGGAGCAGCTAGCCAAGAGAGGAAGCAAACCGAGGAGGAGAGGGAAAATAAAGAAAAAGCAAATCCAACATTAAAGCAAGTAATTTCATAATCTCATCAGTTCTAATCTTAATTTTCTAACAAGTAGTCATGTGACCTACCTATATATCTCTTAAATATCTTTAGTAAATTCTCATATAGTTTTGTATGATTTACCACTTTATCTTCTTAAATTGAGCAGTTATTTGGGTTGAGGATGATAACAAAATTGCCAAGGATTGAGAAAAAATTATGAATGTGGGTTGGTGTTCTGAATAATTTAAGTCCAACACTTTGTTTTAGTTTTAATTGTTATAATTTTTAGAGTTAAAACATAAATTTTAACATTAAAAATCGTTAAAGAAGCATTATCGTATTATAATTTACTTAATTTTATAATTCAATAACAAACTAGTGTATATATGTCAGTTAGCTCAAATCAGACGCGGTGAAAAAATTAGGCTTGCGCATGAGTGCTTATGAAGCGTATATTAGGTGCATAGGTTCTAGTCAAAATATGCACGAGCACTTAAGAGGCGTACAACGGGCACCTAGGTTTTGGTTGCCATGCTCACAAGTGCTTAGGTGACGTATATCAAGTACCTTAGTTTTGGCAAAATATGCACGAGCGCTTTTGAGGCATTAGTATTCTCGTTGGGATACATATGAGTGCCACTCAAGCATAATTTCGGCACAGAAATAGTCCAAATACGCTCATATATGTATCAAGCATATGCCAGTATTATTTTTATAATCTGTTATTTTTGTAATATTTTCATATTCTATGTTAACAATTATGCTAGAAAATATAGAAGTTGATATCAATGCTCTTAGGGTTAAAAATTAAGGATTAAGTATTTGATAATTATGGCTTTGAAATAATTTGAGGGAAAATCTTAGGGATTATTATGGCTTAACTTAGAAAATTATAAAGTAAGAAAAGAAAGCAATTGGCTTCTCTAGTATTCATGGGTAAAGGTTAGAGAAGGGAAAAGATTGGCTTATTAGTAGTTTTGTACATAATTGGATCGATTAATGATAAGTGGAAAAGAATATACTAAGGCTAGACTCAATAGATAGACGATTTTGTATCCTTAAGAGAAAGTGACCATATAGAATACTTGGCATTCATGATTTCGTTTGCATTTCATTCCATTCGCGTAAACATATTCTTGGTACATTATGATTTAGTAAAGAAAAGCTCATAAAAATACTAAAATATCTAATCAAATGGGAGGATATTACACATTAATATAATATATAATTTTTCAATACTAATTTTATATCCGATGATTAAGATCAATTTATTTTTCTGGGTGGGATACTTACATAGTTGTGGCAATCCTATAAAATGATATCATGAATATCATTGGTAAGAGTTATCATAGATAGTATGAATATACTTTGAATATAATCTCCAAGAGAATTGTATTGGTAGTGAGGATATAATAAATGTTAGACAATCTCGTAACACTTGTCCAATTATTGTGGGTGTAAATATACGGTCTTTGATCACGAAGGTAGAATAAAATCCACATGAAGTTTGACATATCATATGATTATGACCTTAGATTGAGTTAAATTTCTCAAAAATTGAGGAAATGACCTTAGTGTTACGGATATTTTAAGAACTCGAAAGATTATTTTGGGTTCGTGGGATCCCATAAATGTCCTTTGGGATATCATTGCTTATTTGACAATGTGTCTATTAGTCATTCATGTTGCTGTTGAGTTATTTCATTGATGATATCATTTATTAATTTTTTGCAGATGATTATTTATTTTCTATATATTACATATTATTGGAGATTATTTTTAATAGATGAGTTCCTTTAATAGCTTAATATTTTCGGTATTATTGAAATTGATTAAAGTTTTTTATTGAGCATTTATCTTACTCTTACTATTTTTTTCTTCTAGAGTAAAAATATTAAAGGACGATTACTCTAAAATTGAATAAAATTAAGAACGATGGAGATTTTACAGTCTAATTAGAGATGATGTTTATTTGTGTTTTATACTCTTGAAATATATTCAATTATGATGTTTTTATGTTATTAGATATTGGGCTATTTGTTTTCCCTATATTTTTTATTTGTGAGGATTTATTTTAATCAAATTACTTATATTTATCATTTATGATTATGTGATGATAGTTTCAGACTTACGATTTTTTACATGGTCAGATTCAGGCAGCGATAATTGACTAGGTCTTGATCACACAGTTAGAGTCAATTGAAAGAGCCTAATTGTCAAATGTCACTAACTATCAGTGGAAGGCTCAAGTTGTCAAATGAGAGGACAATCAAAACATAATCTGATTGTAGAGATCACCTGTCAGAATGTCTTTGAATCAGAGTGTAGATTTGTCAATCAAGGTAGAAGTGCCAAAACAATCTGAATCGATGAGCAAAGCCAACAATGTCATATATGCTACCATGCCATATCAGTTGCAACCAAAAGACATTGTTCAAGAAGTTACCTTTGTAGCAAACCACAGAAACAACCCAGCAAGCCCACGATCATCAATTGTAGCAT
>JAOVVI020011223.1:0-12015 GCA_028571085.2 Nepenthes alata | reverse complement strand
TACATAAGTAGTTAGGTACCAAATTAAATTCAGTACGTCATTTCATCCTCAGAAAGATGATCAATCGGAGAAAGCTATTCTAACTTTGGAGAATATGTTGAGAGTATCTGTTCTGGAGATAAAAGGAAATTGGAATAACTATTTGCTATTGGCGAAATTCACATATAATTACAGTTATCAGTTAAGTATCAGGATAGCCCCTTTCAAGACTTTATAGGATGGAGATACATATTTTCTATTAATTGGGAGGAGATTGGAGATCGTAAACTTTTGGGCCTTAATATCATTCAGGATACATCTAATAAGATTAAGATTATCCAAGATCATTTGATAGTTCTTTAGAGTTATCAAAAGAGTTAGGCCAATCGAAAGAGATCGGATTTGATATTTGAATTGAGTGACCATATATTTCTAAAGGTATCTCCTATAAATGGAATCTTGAGGTTTGGGGTAAAAGGAAAGTTGAGATCAAGATTCATTGGACTATTTAAAATTTCACAGCGGGTTGGAGAGGTGGCCTATAAATTGGCTTTGCCTCCGGGTTTGGTGGAATGTCATGATATTTTCCTTGTCTTTATGCTGAGAAAACATGTAATCGATCCTTCGCATGTCATTGAGTATAATTCGTTACGAATTGATGAGAATTTGACATATGTTAAAGTTTTGGTTCAGATTTTGAAAAAAAGGGATCAAGTGTTCCGAATGAAGACAATTGACTTGGTTAAAGTACTTTAGAAGAACTATTCAATTGAGAAAGTGACAAGGAAACGTGAAGATAAAATTTAGGAAAAATACCCCTACTTGTTTGAGTTTTAATGTCTATAAATTTTAAGGATGAAATTTTTACAAAAGGGGATAGTTATAATGCCCAATTCCCATGCAATTTAATTTAGTATTATTAATTTATTTTAAATATATTAAAATAAATTATATCACATGAATTTAAAAGATATTTAGAATAAGGAAGCAATTTTGGCACCCGAGGCACGCTCCATGCACGCTTGAATGGGAATTCCAATGTGGGCACACCCGAAGAGCATCTAAGGCGACGCTCAAGCGCTAATTTTAGAACGGTTGCACTCGATGGGCACTTGAGGCGGTACTCATGCACCAGTGGGTTGAAATGCAATACTCGTGTGCCAAGTCAATTATATAAGGGATAGCGCGTACTATTTCGATCATTTCATGTGGGAAAGAAGAGGAGAGAGAAAGAGGAGAAGGAAGTGAGAGGAAGAAGAGAATAGGAATGTTAAGGTATCTTTTTGTCAAATCTATAAGATTAGAGGTTGAAAAAAGTATCATTGCATTCTATCATTAGTCTATTTTTGTTTCTAGTTAGTTTTGCTTAAGTTTGCTAGATTTAATATATATATATGTATGTTATTTCACTTATCCTATTTAACTTTTTCATACATGCATATCATTTTTATCGATTGTTTTGAAATTTTATTTTAATTTTATTATTATTTCAAGATTTTGTTCATTTTATGAAAAATATGTAAATATTTTGAGGTATGTTGTTTATATAAAAATATTTTATAAATAAAAAGTTACGTAAACTTGTATATGGGTCGAGCATGTGACATTTATACATTGTGTTTCGGGTTGGGCTCTATTTTGTATATTCATTTCGATATGTATACTTTTTCCTGAGATAAAAAGCTTCGCATTTGGCCTTCCAAAGTGAAAGTTTCGAACATTTTCCGTAATGAAAAAGTTTTCTTATGTGAATCAGAGATGCTCACCAATTTTTATTTTTATGAGAATCATTATAAAGAGTTAAATAGAGCTAATATATTTGAATATCTTAATATATCAAATAGATTTAAATAGTGTACCTATTTTACGGGTGGCAAAAGATAGTAATTTTGTCTCCATTTATAGGAAAAAATATATAGATGACCCTGCCTGTAGGTCAAAATAGTAGTGATATGGTTTAAAGTGTTCGGGAATATATATAACTATTCATCAAAGTTAATTTTTTGGTCTTTGATTCCTCAATTTGAACTTGTTTTGGATTTTCATATGTTTTACCTGTATTGATTTAGATACTCGATATTTCGATTGAAATTGTTGGTTTCACCTGCAATTAGGATTTGGTTGGCTTCACACACTTGAAAATTTTGGTATGCATTTTGGATTATACTTTTAAGTTCGAGATCACATTCAAACTTTCGTTAATAGATTTTTATATTGTAATTTTATGTATTTTGTATATGTTTCATTGATCCTTATTTTGATTTTAGACGCATATGTTTATTATACATATATATTAATTATTGATACATATTGAGTATTCGACTCATATTTTTATTATTTTTATCTTTTAGATTAATGGACCACAAATACATTGTAGAAAGTTCAAATACAGAATTGATCAAAGTTTCTTTTATTTTAGTAAGTATTGGCTTTGTATCTGGACCGTATTCATAGTAAATGTATTCTTGGTATCGTTGGGCGATGGTTAGAATGATGACGGTATGTTGTATTGGTTGGGAAGTCAATGTTAAGGTTATTTGATTTATTTGGATACTATAACGCCTTGTTTGTATCATTATTTAGATAGTTACTTTTTCTTACAGTCTTTCGTTGGAACAAGTCACAATGGTTTATTTGTCCAAATAAGTAGCCTAGAAAATCTTATGATGGTTGATATTATTTTTATTGTTATTTTTAGTTATGTGGATATTTTGTTAGGTTTGGTTTGGATTTGAGTATGTTGGGATGTTGTCTTTTATTAATGGATTATATTTTATGATTTATCATTATTCTTAATTATTAAATGGACCTTCTTTTGGTCTAGAGTTGTGACAAATATATTGAGAATAAGTAAGCCCATATTCTTCAAGTTGTGTGAGACGTTAAAAAATATTTAAAAAATTTTATCCATTGAAATATATACTACTAAGTTACAATGTTATTACATATTCTTGCACATCATGTCAAAACGTAATTGCATGTAATTTTAAAAAATTGGATGAGATAATGAATAAAACATTTAATAATATTTTAGTTACTATAATATATTTACAAGTGCATTTGTTTAGATGGCTGGAACCTATCTATGAAAACTCTACAAACAAAAGATAAAAGTGGTTTTGGTAGGATAACAATTTTATATATTAATTGTTATATCTATATAATAAATATATTTAAAAACTCAATCAATTTGATGTGTACTTGTAAAATTGTCTAGATATTTTTGATGAAACATATATAAAAATTAAAGCACCTGTTAGAAATAAACTTAAGCTCGTAAGGAAGATATAGCCATAAATATATCAAGGGTATGCACAAATGACATGTAATTTGTATATGTGCTTCTTGATTAGGAATGATCTGTTACGGATTTTAAAATTTTATAAAATGTGCTAAGTAGAAGGTATAGATAGTTCATAATGTACAATTTCAAAATATCAAAAGAAGTATAATGTTTCGCTTGGAATGTTTTCTTATAGAATGATATGGAGGGTTTTTTTTATATAAGTACTTACTATTTTATTTATATTGGATATACAAATCGTAATCCTTGCACCGTTTAAAAGCCATAGGTATCACTTAAAAAAATTGCATCAATGCCACCAACCAAGAATGACCAACGAACTCTTCAATATGAAATATAATACTGCTTGTAATGTTATTAAGAGGTATTTTGGATTACTTAAAATACATCAGGAGATCCTCAAAAGTTTATTATTTTATCCTGCCAGAGTACACAATCAAGTTATTTTTATTTATCGCTTGCTATATAATTTTATTAAAAATAAAACGACATATGATCTTATTGGGAATACGTACAATGACATGGATCACTAGGATATTGATGAACATGCAAAGATAATAACACAACTTTGATCTCATTGCTGGTTTGAATGAATTGACGGATAACTTGGTCAATATAATATTCAACAAAAGGAAATATTACTGAATACTACATTTTTACTGCATTTTCCATATTATTTGACAATGTGTTGTGTTTCCAATGCAAAGTTATTCGACGATATGCCATTTTTACTGAATAATAGCTAGTTTATTGGATGAAATCTTGCTAACTGTGAAACTGTCATGAAATTTTTCCATGATATGCTGCTGTTTCTTTCTGTCATTGAATATGGCATGTATCAGTAGTTACAAAAGTTGCAGATTCACAAGGAAGCATATAATGTAGTGATACGTGCAATAGAGCTGCGTTTTTCATTTTTTTTTTTGTTTTGAATCCATGGGCATATGTGCCATACGTGCCATTTCTTTTTTGTTTGTTTATCAGTGCAATAGAAAATCACTTTTTTCTTTTCCTTTGGATGCACAAGGAAACACCAATTCTAAACATTGATGTTTCTCTGTTTTTTCTTATCACTTCAGCTCCTGCCTCATTTTTCTTATGAATTTATAATATTTAGTTGGACACAATTTTGATTGACATATAATTTCTTTGTCTGTTATAAATCAATATTTAATGCAGTGTTTTTGATAGATAATTATTTGCTTACATCATATAATAAAGGTAAAAATCACACAAGTTGATAAGGATATTAAAAAGAAAAGGTTGGAGATTTATGAAGATGATGCTATTATTGTTAGTATGATTGAGTTGTATAATATTAGTATATACAATATTAATAAAGGATTTAAATCAGGTTGTTTACATGAATTAGAGAAAATTTTAAGATAAAAATTACTTACTTCAGGTTCAAAGGCAACTTCATACATTGCATTTCAAATAAAGACGTTAAAAAAGAATTAAATTATTATCTATGATATGATAGGGGATACAAACATTTTTGGATTCTGATGGGATGATGCATTGTCATGCCTTTGGATATAATACGCAGGTCAGAATAATTTTCATAATATAAAAATTTGATAAATACATAATACTAACAAAATCTAAACCCCGGTGTAACAATTTAATCATAACACAATATCCAACACTAAATAGCCTGTACAAGATCTCAACGGATATAAATTCGAATAATATAAAATATGTCATGCTATTCATAAGTCAAAAAGAAAATATCCAACAAAATAATAACTCATTTACATAACATAAATATTCCATAATTTTTAATATAGAGGCTACGGCCCACAACCGGCCAAACACAATAATCAAAATATACCCTTGAGATTAGAAGCCTAATAAGCATAAGTATCCAACTCACCACGAGAATAATAGCACATCCGATTGAGTCCGAACTCTTACAATCATATCCAAATCACTAGTATGAAGGAATACAATATGAAGACGTGAATTTAAAATTTAGCAAGTATTACCATATAAAATAATACATATAAATTAGACGGAATGAGATGCCACATATAAAACAAATCATAAGGTCCATCAAAATCACTCAAAATTGAGGAGATGTCACATACTACATTATCGTCCATATCAAATAGTCCATTCAGGATATAGTCATACCAAATAACCTCCCGATCAAATATCATAAACGACATCATATCATACGATCTAATATTACATCACATAATTGCGACCGTCACCACAACTACATGTGACACATACCATCATTCGGATTCAAATCTCATAATCTCATATGCAGAAAATAAGAAAAATACCAGAACCAAAACAAATAAACAACATATTCTGAGTTTAATACATATTTATACATTTGAGACATTCCTATTACCCAATCCGTGGGCCAATCCACGTATCTCTAATCATAGTCCATACAAATAAATGTAGAAATATAAAGTATACACGAAATTGAAGAGCCAAAAATTATTAGACTACTTTGAGGAAATGTTACACATGTTCAGTAACCGTAGCTATATCAATTGTGTTTTAGGCCGGCAGCTCAAGGCCCGGTTACATTTTAGGCTGACCACTCACGGCTATCTATGTACCTTATCTCCCATAGACTTGAAAATTGCTAACTATATTTTATTACCTGCGACTTTGAGTGCAACATTAACTTTAGTTATATATTAGGACGTCCAAATATATTAATTTTTTATGGTTCTAATTAAAACATATGGGGCAGTTTAATTACAATACACCTTAACATTTCTATAGGCGGAAGGGTGACCATATGTTATATATGTCCCCGTCATGACTAAGCCTACTTGTCGGGAGCGGTACCATAAAATCTCATGCGGTGGATCATAATCGACCCCTATGGGTTTTGGACCGCCATAGTTCTGTAGTGAACCTACCCTTGATAGCATGTATATGGACTAATGCCAGGCCTAATTTATGGTTCCGCAACATACGAATATGCAAATACATATACATATACCATTCGGGTTGTTATAAATTATAAAACCCTCCAAAATTACAAATATCCGTGAAAAATCGTGAATCAACAGGTAAAATATATATGTATGTAAGCAATAAATGGACGGGGTACTTGAAAATCACTTGCATGTAAACGAAATCTCTAAAATATACACAAATATTAGCAGACATGAAAATAGACCAAGGATTTGGCTTATGAATACTTGTCTTAATATTATATTTCACAAATCTGATAAATAGAAGCTCCAGGATGCTTGATCGTCACGTTCTCTCTCCTCTTTCTCCTCTCTCTTCTCTGCTCCACGACGCAAAAATGACGAAACCCTAACCCATGCATGTATTTATAACCCGACTCGTGCTCGAGTGGTGCCCGAGTGCAGCTCGAGTGAGACCCACGCGTGGCTAAATATGAAATTAGCACTCAAGCGTGCCTCGAGTGCCCACATACTAGAATTTGTGCCTCACCTTTGCCTGAAGTGTGCCTCGAGTACGGAATACCAAACCGAAATCCTTTAAAATTTTCATAATTTTCATTAATTCAATACACTCAATAAATTTTAAAAATGCTAAATATATCTAGAATACATCAAATAAAAACCCGGGAATTACATGCACAAAATCTAGTTATTATAGAGCAACACGTGTGGAATGCTTACATATTAGTCAGTTTTATCCTTTATCTACTAATCTTGTTATTTATACTTTATCTACAACATATATTAATACCTATTTGTTTTATTGATATAGAGCCAAAAAGGAGTGGCTATTTGATGAAAGAAGTTGTTTATATATTTTGAAGATTAATAATTTATACTAAAGATCGTGCAATATGAACAAATGCACAAATTGCTATGGATATTATTGCTGAGTTTCAACAAAATAATCTTATTGCGTCCAAAAATCTGATTATTATAAAAGGAAAAATTTTTATCTGCGGTCCTTAAATCTCTTCGGCCTCTATCAGCTTTTAACCAGATCTTGTGTAATACAAACAATGGTCAACGGATTGACGGGACTCGCTCACCGATATATCCTCTAATACTCAAATCAATATATTCATTAAAATTTGTGTTTGAGTGAATTTTACGTACCATGAATTTGGGTTGTCATACAAATTAGAGGGCCGCAAATCTGATCTTTCACGCTAGGTCAATAAGATACGGATCCAATTTCTATAACCTAGAACCTGAACTTTGCGTAATATAATAAGAAACGAGAGATCAGAGGACAGTAAAAACTACTCCCACCATAAACTTTTCGACGCTCAAGTCAAATGTTTTTCTAAGAGTATAAAAAGATACATGGATGATGCATGTAATAGTAGGTTGAGCATTTGGGTGCACTTGAAAGATAGATGGCTTGGAGGTGCCCCTATTCTGAGGCGTTTTAGAAGCGCTCTTTGTAGAGGTGCGTCATAGAAGCGCTCCTTGTAGAGGGGTGTCTTAAGTGACCGAGGTGTTCTTGAAGGATGGTCAAACACTTGAGAGGAGAGAGAGATTTTGGGAGGACTTAAGGGGTAGTGCCCTTAAAGTCTCGCTTCCTCTTTTCTTTTAGTGATGGGTTCGGTAAACCCAACCCAGGAAGAAAAATTACCCAACCGCTCCGCCTTATCCACACGAGCAGTTCCGATGATTATCCGTTTGAGAGAGTTTAGCAAGCTTTTTAACCGCTTGCCTATTCTATAAATATCACAACGGTCCAAGCATAAAAGAGGACACAGAGGAAAAGAGGAGGCTTCCAGAGAGAAGAGGCCAAAAAGGAAGAGAAGAAAAGGGGAAAAGAGACTCAGAGAGCATTGCCCCTTAAGTCCTCCCAAAATCTCTCTCTCCTCTCAAGTGTCCGATCATCCTTTAAGAACACCCCGACCACTTAAGACGTTCCTCTACAAGGAGCGCTTCTAAAACGCCTCACGATAGGTGCATCTACAAGCCATCCATCTTCTAGACGCACCCAAACGCTCAACCCACTATTACCTGCATTCTCTATGTATCTTTCTATACTATTGGAAATACATTTGACTTAAGCGTCGGAGAATTTATGGTGGGAGTAATTTTTACCATTCTCTAATATCTTATTTTTAGTTGTATTGTACAGAGTTCAGATTTGAGGTTATAGAAATCAGATCCGCATCAAATTGACCCAACATGAAACATCAAATTCGTAACCCCTTAATTCGTAGGACAATCCGAATTCATGATACGTAATATTGGAACTGTCTGTGAAGAGTAGCCAAAAGGCTAGCTTTACCACTAAAAGCACAAAGATAAAACTGATATGAGCACTCTTGCCAAGGATACCACCACTCCTAGCCAGCTCACAAATAGCTATGAATGAGACCGATAGATGCTCTTTATGAAAGAGATCAATACTCAAATGTACAATACATCCAATCCAGCCTCTTTGCGTCTGACGTGGTCATCAAAGATCGGGGCCTCTTCCCTTGGGTTGGTCATCAAAGATGTGGTCATCCCGAGCTAGTAATTTTGCCCTTTCAGCTGGTCAACCTTCATTGACCGGTCACTTTGCCATCCTACAGCCTGGCCATAATTTTCTACGAATTCTCTGATGACAAAATAGTTTGTTGAGTCATCTACAATGAATGACCAAGCCCAACACAAAGGCCTTTGTTAACGGTCTTGTAACAGTTTCAACTGCTTTAATTTTTGCCAATCCCAATATTGCACTGGAGGCTTAGTTTCAAGTGCTCGGGCAAAAATTATTTCCTATCCTCATCAGTCAACTTGGCCATTTCAATTTCAGCACCCAGATCAAAGGACAAAAATGAATAGGTCCACAAACAGGAGTGAGATGAGATTCTGTCCCAAATTTGCCAAAGAGAGGAAGATAAGTTTCTATCCAAAATATGTCCGAGGACATAGGATAAGATTCTATCCATAATATGTCCAAGGACATGGATAAAATTTTGTATATCCAAGGATAGAATAGAAGAAAAAATCTGTTCGAGGACAAGGAAAAATCTTCCTATTAAAATCTGCTCGAGGACATGAGATGAGATTCCAACAAAAATCTGCTCGAGGATATGAGATGAGATTCCATCAAAAATATGTCCGAAGATATGAGATAAGCTTCCATCTAAAGGACAAGGATGGGCTTTCGTTTAAAATCTATCCAAGAACAGCAACAAGCCAAGTCCTGAAGCAACGTCCCTCAACGAGCTCGACGATGAAGACTTTACAAAAAAGGGCTACCACGGATTTCACGATGGGGCTGGGCATGAGTAGCCCACTACCTATCGCACCACAATCAACGTTGCCCATCTAAATTCTATGTCGGCCTCAATTTTTACTAACTAGTGACGGAACATGAGTCATAGAAATCAGGACTACCCGACACGATAATGTAATACCTTGGAAGACCTACCACAGCGATGCATGCGAGCCATGCACCCAAGACGGTCTATTGGTCCCAATGGCACAAAACGCCATCTATCCTAAATGACAACAACAATTCCAAGTCGAATCGAGGTTAGTCTTGCATGAATCATACTAATTGTGTAAACCATATTAATAGCAATTATTTTATTTGCTATATGGGTGCTTGCATATCATTGCATATCATCGATTGACTTAAATTGCCCCTAAGTTGGGTGAATTTTTATTCACTTGTTACAAACCAAGCAACCCAAAAGAGGTCAGATCTTAAAATTCGGTTACATTACCGAGTGGCCCAAAAGTTGTCAAATTTTAAAACTCAATTATATCACTGAGCGTCCCTTATGAGGTCGGATTTAAAATTCAATCCCGTCACCGAGTGACCTATGCATAGTCAAATTTAAAACTTTAGGGGGCTTTTCAATATACGTGTGATAACTCCCTCCTGAAGGGAGGAGCACCATTAGTCAATAATGGTCAATGGACTAGGACTAGACGCATGAAAGCCACGATATCCTTTAATAGGATCAAGAACCTACAGGTACATGCAGACAACAACATAGGATAGTAAAAGCTTGGTGGCAATAGTCACAAGGCTTAGCCAATAACCATCCATTTTCATCGTCACAACCCCCTAGCAAGGGCAAACGTGACTAATCAAGACATACTATTTCTCAAAGATGGTAAGCCAACAAAGCCAATCCTGTAGACAGTATCCCATCAAAAGCATATCGGGGGTTAAAAATTTTAAACCACCTGACATGGGAGCTAGTGATAGGTTCGATAAGTCCAACCTCAAAAGAAAAACCGTTCAACCGCTCCGCACGGGTGGCTATAATGGTTATCTGTTGGAGATAGTTCAGTAGGCGGTTAAAATTGTCTACCATTCTATAAATGTCCTTTCGATCCCATCCAATAGGGGGCCTGGGGGAAGGAGGTGCAAATGAGATGTTTCTAGAGGGAAGAGAAGGAAAAGGGAAAAGAAACTTGGCGGGCACTACCTTTAAGTCCTCCCAAAATCTCTCTCTCCTCTGAAGTGTCCGATCATCCTTCAAGAACACCCCAGCCACTTAAGACACCCCTCTATAAGGAGCCATTCTAAGACGCCTCATGATAGGTTCACCTCCAAGCCGTCCATCTTTCGAGCGCACCCAAACGTTCAACCCACTATTACATGAATCCTCGATGCATCTTTCTATACTCTTGGAAATATATCTAACTCGAATGTCGGAGAGTTCATGGTGGGAGAAATTTTTGCCATCCTCTAACCACTCATTTCCAGTTATATTTCATAGGGTTCAAGTTCAAGGTTATACAAATCGGATCTGCATCAGATCGACCCAACGTGAAAGATCATATCACGGCCCCTTAACCGATAATTGATCATACGTAAGATTTTGGTATCCTCTCTGACAAACAACCGGTCAAAAACCATACTGAAGTAAAATCCAAATCAACTGGGAAGAAATCCATTCTACTTTAAATTTAAACCGGTTGAAGAATTCATCCTGACATACCGATCAATTTGTACAAATCGGCTATTTTGCCTCCCCAAACGCTCAACTCGTTGACCGGATGAAGGTGCGTTCCGACTGAGGTAAAGATGAAATGCCGGTATTCTTGGCGTTTCACATTTTCAGAGAGGAAATGCCGAAATGTTTTCGCGTCTGGCATTTTTAGAGAGGAAATATTGTTATTCTTGGCATCTGGCATTTTCTCCCTTCTCTTTTTTCTACTCTTCACACCGCTACTTCACCCTTTCTCTCCTCTTTCCTTGCCTCTCTCTTTCTCTGCTTGAGAGATAAAATACCGGTTGGCTCGTAACTAGCAATTTGAGAGAGAAATGTTGGTTGTCTTGCAACCAGGTACTTGTGAGAGAAAATGTCGATTGTCTTGCAACCGGCTGCTTATGAGAGAAAATGTCAGTTGTGATTTTGAGATAAATGACTGGTATGTATTTTGATGCAAAATGACCAGTTTGGCAAAATGACCAGCATGTTTGGCATAAAATGATCGGTTTGCAAAATGACCAGTATGCTACGCGTAAAATGATCGGTATGCAAAATTATTGGTATTTTTGGCCGGTATGCAAAATGACCAGTCAGTAAACCTAGCCTGGGAAGAAAAATTGCCCAACTGCTCTGCCTTATCCACACTGGCGGTTCTGACAGTTGTCTATTGGAAACAGTTCAGCAAACAGTTTTGACTTGGAATCGTCGTTGGCGTTTAGGGTGGATGGCTTTTTGTGCCATTGGGACCAGTTGACCATCTTGGGTGCATGGCTTGCCTACATCGCTGTGGTAGGTCTTCCAAGGTACTATCTTCCATTGGTCTGGTATGTTGCCTCTATATTCCGTATTACTCGATCCT
>JAOVVI020011222.1:0-12020 GCA_028571085.2 Nepenthes alata | reverse complement strand
AATATCAAAATACAAATAGAGTAATAAGGCAAACGTAAATAACCATGCAAAATATTACAATAACATACAGGATATAAACCAGTCGATCTTGAAGTCAACCTCGCCTAGGCCAGCCACATATTTAGGTCGGCCACATCTAAGTCGGCCAGCTCTAAAACGAAACAAATGTCATGAGAGATGCCACTAGGAACCAAAATAATTAAACCATAGTATATAGACAGAAGTTTACAAAATACCCATTAACATTCACAGTAGATTCATTTATACAAAAGTGTCTTCAAAATAACCAAAAATATATCAAAAATCGATCCATAAATTGCTACATGAATCCGAATTAGCCCCCCAAACTAGATAGTCCGTCCAACTCTACTCTTTCTGATCCGACATGAACTCTTACTCGTTTGAAGGTAAGAAAAATAGCAAGGAGTGACCCGATTGCTCGACAATGTAGAAATAGGAAAAGTCATGCGTAATAATTACTTTAAAACAAAATTATAAGAAAACAGGGTAGGAGCAAAATGCATATAGGAACATAAAACATTGGCCAAATACATTTTCATGGGTACCAATTTCCTTTAAATTCGGATGTTATTAGTTTTGTTCTTAAATACTGGGCCTTCAAAATTATATCAAAAATTCAACCATCTTTAGAGACCGGATGGGAGCGGACAATCTCAAGGAAGGATTGTGCAATCTCACACAATCTAAGGCCGATCATCTTATTCTACTCCCATAGGTGGGCAGCAATGCCTTTAACCCTACATACGGGGCCATAGTTCAAAGTTGCCACCCAAAGTTTCCCTGTGGCCCAGTGGCAATATTCGAGTTATTACAAAAATATTCTTAATCCAATTTCTTAATTCTTTACAGTATTTCAGATGAAAACTCTACACAAAGTGCTTTCATCCGATGACCATATATCAGATAACAAATAACAAATATCAAATTACAGAGTTTCATTGGCCGTATTTTAGATAAAAATTTCTTTTGTTCTATGGCTTGCATCTTAACTTCTAACAAGAAAGTTTTCAAATAAGCAAACTGATATTTACAAATAGTTTGAATAAACATGCAAGGTAACATTTTCCATATACCATAACTTGAACTTTACCAAATCTTACTTCAATTTTGAACTCATAGAGGAGAGAGAAATTGTAGCAATATGCAAACATGAATCATGGGATAAATAAAAAAATCTGACATATAAAACATAGTGTATGCACCGAAATATGAAATTTTTTCATAAACTATGAGAAAGCAATTATCATAATATTTAATCTGTAGAACTTAGTACAAAAGGATATTAGAACAATAATGCCCGGAAGAATAGGACAAGAATCAACATCAACCAAAGACAAAGCGTAGGGTACACTTGCCTGATCCAGTTCTACGAATTTTCTTACTCGAATCTGGCCTAATAACTCTTCCTCTCATTTTCCCCCTCGTGTCCCTTTTTTTTCTTTTTAAAATTTTTTTTTCTTTCCCTAATTTCCAAATCCTATATTTAAAGACAACGGGACAGATGAGAGCAAGTGGGGGTGGGTTACCTACTCTGGTACTTCTCTTTTTTCCACTCAATTTTCCTACCTTGAAAAGTCAGTGGGGGCAAGTGGGAGCCAATGGGAGCAGATCACCCACTCCGGCTTGCCACTCCGGCCTCTATTCCCATCCTGCTGATAGGCTAATCCAAACCGGCCAACATGTCAATCTGATCCACTAACGAATCCGGTCAACAAGTCAATCCAAAAAACTTTCTATTTTAGTCAACTATCCAATCCGGTCAACTTCTCTAGCTGGGCGACTTGCTATCTAGGCCAATTTCCCATTAAAGTTGTGTGGCCAAGTCCTAGGAACCCGATCTTTACAATTCTTCCATACTTATAAAAATTTTGTAATCAAAATTTAACAAGACTCATATATCTCATGGAATAGATTGGGATATTTATTTCGAATCTCCTCTTCACGCTCTCATGTGGCTTCCTCAGCGGAATGATTTTTCCATAAAACATTCATTAGAGGGATGGTATTCGTGCGCAATATCTGATCCTTCCAATTTAAAATATGCACCGGCTCTTCAGTATAAGATAGATTTTCACCAATAGTCAGAGGCTCAAAATTAATATATATGTTGGATTATGAATATATCTACAGAGTATTAATACGTGAAACACATCGTGAACATCAGCTAAGCTTGGCGACAAGGCTAACCGGTAAGCCACTTATCCAACTTTATCCAGAATCTCAAATAGTCCAACAAATCTCGACTTTAACTTTCCTTTCATCCCAAATTGAAATGTTTCATTTGACGGCAATACTTTTAGGAATGCACAATCACTGACTTCAAATTTTAACTCTAATCTCCTTTTATCTGCGTAGCTCTTTTGCCTGCTTTGAGCTACCTTGAAATTCACATGGATTAACCTGATCTTCTCTAATATCTCCATGATAATATTATGACCAAAAAGTCACCTATCTTCTATTTCTTCCCAATGAATCAACGATCGGTACTTTTTTCCATATAAAGCTTCAAATAGTGTCATACTAATACTCGCTTGGTAACTATTATTATAAGCAAACTCTGCCAGAGTCAAATGATAATCTCAATTACCTTTCATCTTTAACACTGCGGCCCTTAGCATATCCTCTAATATTTGAATTATGCGCTTCGATTGACCATCTATTTGCAGGTGATAAGTTATGCTGAACTTTAATCCCATCCCCAATTCTCAATGTAAGCTTTCTAAAATTCTAAGATAAACCTGAGATCTTGGTCGGATATAATCGAGGTTAGCACGCCATGGAGCCTAACAATCTCATTAATATATAGCGGAGCCAATTGATCCCGAGAATATGTCGTCTGAATTGCCAAAAAATGGATTGATTTAGTCAGCCGGTCAATGATAACCCATATGGTATCATGGCTTTTCAGAGTTCTTGACAAACCAGATACAAAATTTATTACAATATTCTCCCACTTCCAACTTGGAACAGACATCGGTTGTAACAACCCAGCCGGTTTCTTCTTCTCGGCTTTCAATTGCTGACAGATAAGGCATTTACTTACAAAAGTCACATCTCATTCTTTATATTTTTCCACCAGAATATTTTTCTTAGGTCATGATACATTTTATTAATCTGAGGGTGAATAGTATATCTAGTTCGGTGGGCTTCCTTCATAATCTCTTCTTTAAGCTCTTTATCATCAGGTACACATAATTGATCCTTAAGTCTCAGGACTCCATCGGCACGAATATTGAAATCAACTCTGGAGTCCTTTTCCAAATCTTGAGTAATTTTCATCAAGAAGGGATCATTCGCTTGCCTCTCTTTGATTTTCTGTAAGACCTCCAGCTGCACTTAAAAATACGATAGTAGCATCTGGTTGCCCTTGACATATTGCTGAATAGTGTAATGCTTCATACAATCAAATATCTTCATTTCCTTAATCTGTAATCTTGTTACAAAGCTTGATCGGCGATTTAAAGTATCGCCAATAACATTGGCTTTTCCTGGCTGATATTGGATTTCATAATCATAATCATTTAGAAATTTAATCTACCGCCTTTGCCTCATGTTTAACTCCTTTTGTGAAAATAAATATTTTAAATTATTATGGTCAGAATAGATAAGAAATATCTCACCGTACAGATAATGCTTCTAGATTTTTAATACAAAAACAACGGCAGCTAATTCCAGCTCATGGGTTGGATAGTTTCTTTCGTGAACTTTTAATTGCTGAGATTGATAAGCAATCGCCATTCCATGTTGTATTAGGACACAACCTAATCCAATTTTAGAGGCGTCACAATAAACCACAAAACCACTAGATCCTTCAGGAATATTCAAAATCGGCACAGAGGTAAGTCAGTCCTTAAGCTGCTAAAAACTTTGTTCACATACCTCGGTCCAATCAAATTTTGCCTCCTTCTTTGTCAACTGGGTGAGCGGCATAGCTAATTGAAAAAAATTCTTCACAAATTTACAATAATATCCGAGCATGCCAAGAAAACTCCGAACCTCAATCACTGTCCTCAGTCGGCTCTAATTTACTACAGTTTCAATCTTCTTTGGGTCGACTGAAATACCATCCTCTACTACAGCTTCGATCTTCTTTGGGTTGACTCTAATCCAATTTTTGAGGCGTCATAACAAACCATAAAATCACTGGATCCTTCAGGAATACTCAAAATCGGCGCAGAGGTAAGTCAGTCGTTAAGCCCCTGAAAACTCTATTCACATACCTCGGTCCAATCAAAGTTTACCTCCTTTGTCAACTAGGTGAGCGGCATAGCTAATTGAAAAAAATTCTTCATGAATCCACAATAATATCCGGCCATGCCAAGAAAACTCCGAACCTCAATCACTGTCGTATGTCGGCTCTAATTTACTATAGCTTTGATCTTCTTTGGGTCAACCGAAATACCATCCTTAGAAATGATATGGCCCAAAAATCCCATTTCCTCCAACCAAAATTCACACTTATTCAACTTTAAAAATAATTGATGTCGTCGAAGAGTTTAGAACACGGTCCTCAAATTCATCTCATGCTCTTCATGACTCTTAGAATAAATAAGAATATTATCAATAAAAATTATCATAAATTTATCCAAATAGGGCTGAAAGACTAGGTTCATCAAATCTATAAAAGCGGTCGGAGCATTTGTTAAGCCGAACGGCATTACTATAAACTCGTAGTAGCCATATCGCGTCCGGAATACCATTTTTGTCACATCCTCCTGTTTAATCCGCAACTGATGATAGCCTGATCAAAGGTCAATTTTTGAAAACACACTAGCTCCCTACAACTGGTCAAAGAGATCATCGATCTGTGGTAAGGGATATTTATTCTTAATTGTGATTTTATTTAACTTCCTATAATCTACACATAATCGCATGGTCTCATCCTTCTCCTTTACAAACAAGACCGGTGCATCCCATGGGGACACACTTGGTCTAATAAAGCCCTTATTCAATAATTCCTATAGTTGTAGTTTTAATTCCTTTAATTCAGCAGGAGCCATTCTATAGGGCGTCTTTGATATTGGTGTCATCTTGGCACAAGCTCAATTTTAAATTCTATCTCTCGGTGTGGCAACAACCGAGACAATTCTTTAGAAAATATATCTTTAAACTCGTATACTACTAGTATCTCCTTTGCTGACATTTCATGATTCTTAATTATACTAGTATATGCCATATAGGCTTGGCATCCATTTTTCATCAAATGTCGGGCATGTATAGATGAAATAAAATAAGATGCCTCTTTTCATCGAACTCCTTGAACATAAAAAGGCTCACAACCCGTAATATCAAAGTCTACCCTTTTTCCAAAATAATCAATGTTGACATGACATGTCGCTAACCAATCCATGCCTAAAATTATTTCAAAATCACATATCTCTAGCAAAATTAATTTTTTAGCAATTGAGATCCATTTACCTCAACAACACACCCCGGATACATAATTTCTATAACCATAGATGATCCTGTGGGTGTTGAGATTCTCAAAGAATAATCAAGAATCTTAGAGGATGATGTAAGATGATGCACAAATTAAGGCGAAACAAATAAATGAGTGAATCCTAAATCACACAGCGCATGGCAGGAAACACCACAAATAGAGAGAATACCTTCCACCATGTTAGCCAAAACTTCTGCCTCCTTTGTAGTGACTACAAATACCTTAGCCGAGACGGTGGGCTTGGGCGTCGAAGCTTGCTTTGGATGAGGACAGTCTTTTACCATATGCCCCGCATGACCACAGTTATAACAGACTCCCATTAACTTGAAACAAGGCTTGCCCCCATGTAGCTTCCCGCAATGGGGACACGGGTTTGCTGACACCCCTGAGGTTGGTGTTGATTGGCTAGTTTTCTTCCCTGACTTTTCTTCCTTTGCCTTTTTCGGTGGTCACCTCGATCCCACACTCGAGTTGACTCCCAAACTACTTTAGCCAGACATCCACTTTTTAAACAACTCATCTTTCTCAAGCTCCTTCTCGTAAAGGAGAGCTCTATCCAATGCTTCTCCATAAGTCAGCAACTTCAACATCGATAAATGTTTCACAATATTATCCCTCAAACCTTGCGAAAATTTTCTCGCCTTCCTTTCTTCCCCCTCTACCATAAATGGAGAAAAATGGGATAACTTCGTGAACTTAGTATTGTACTCAGCCATCGTACGATTGCCCCGTCTTAATCACAAAAATACTTCCTCTTTCTACCTACGGAGACTAGTAGAAAAATATTTATCCATAAAAGCCGTTTCAAATATAGCCAAGTAATTTTACCCTCCGGTACCTCAAATACTCTTTTCTACATCTCCCACCAACGATGGGCTTCTCCTTCCAACTTATGAGTAGCAAATAAAACTCTATCTTCAGCCGGTTGGATCCATGTGTCTGCTTTCACTGGATCCGGTCTCCCTAAAAATTCAGGATCTCGTTCAACAATAAATCTCTCATACGTCGTTGGACCAGGATTTGCTAGGGCCAGGTTTGGAGCAGGAATAGGAGCAATATAACATTGCTCCATCCATTTTATTATGTGAGTCATCATTCCTAACAAGTTCAAATACTCAGCCTCTCGATCCTGAGGGGCACTAAAACTAACTCGGGTATTTCTTGTTCTACTTATCATGCTATTATCCTATAACCAAAATATCACAACATCAATTAATCTGGCATATTCAGATTAGAGGGGGAGGATAATAATTATTCAATGCATTCAAATATTAAACCCCCGAGCTTCATACAACTCTACACCCCGGTCATTTCATCCACCTTGGCTCTAAATTATACCTCGGCCATTAGCTGATATTTCGGCCATTAGTAGCTACTTTGGCCATTAAACCTAGGGGTTAACACGTAAACATTCCATCTAATCCTAATTACTGTTAACCCACTTCTACCCAGACCAAACCTAAGCTTCCACTTTAAGATCAATTAACCATAAGGTATCTCTTTCTCTCTGATACAAGCTGTGACAGACTAGATTTCTGATAGGCTACTATTCACATTCGTCAATATCAAACTGTAAATAGAATAATAAGGAAAAAGTAAATAACCATGCAAAATATTACAATAATACACATGATCCAAACCGACCAATCTTAAAGTCGGCTTGTCTAGGCCAGCCACATATCTTGGTCGGCCTTATCTGGATAGGCCATATCTAAGTCAGCCAGTTCTGAAGTGAAACCAATATCATGAGAGATGCTACTAGGAAATAAAATAATTAAACCATACTACATTGGCGGAAGCTTACAAAATACCCATTAACATTCATAATGGATTCGTTTATACAAAAGTGTCTCCAAAATGACCAAAAATATATCAAAAATTTATCCATAAATTACTACGTGAACCCAGATCAGCCTCTCAAACCTAGATAGTCCGTCCGACTCTACTCTTTTTTGTCCGGCATGAACTCTTACTCTTCTGAAGGTAAGAAAAATAGTAAGGAGTGAGCCGATTGCTCAACAATGTATAAATAAGTAAAGTCATGCATAATTATTACTTCAAAATAAAATCAAAAGAAAACAAGATAGGATAAGAATGCATATAGGACCTTAAACCATGGGCCGAAGATGTTTTCATGGATACCGATTTTCATTAAGTTCGGATGTTATTAATCTTGTTCATAAATACTATGCCTTCAAAATCATGCCGAAAATTCAATCATTTTTAGGTACTAGATGGGAGCGGACAATCTCGAGAAAGGATTGTGTAATCCCACACAAACTAAAGCCAATCATCTTATTCTACTCCCAGAGGCGGGTAGCAATACCTTTAATGCAGCATACAGGGACATAGTCTAAAATTGCCTCCAAAAGTTTCCCTGTGTCCCCGGGATAATCCTTGAGTTATCACTCTAATATCCTTGATCTAGTTTCTTAATTCTTTATAGCATTTTAGAGGAAAACTCTACACAAATTTCTTTTATCTGATGACCATATATAAGATAATAAATAACAAATATCAAATATCAAATTGCATGGTTCCATTGGTTGTATTTCAGATAAAAATTTCTTTTGTCATGTGGCTTGCATCTTAACTTCCAACAATGACTTTTTCAAATAAGTAAAATGATATTTACAAATAGTTTGAATAAATATGCAAGGTAACGTTTTCCGTGTACCATAACTTGAACTTTACCAAATCTTACTTCAATTTTGAAATTAGACAAAAGACAGAAATTCTAGCAATATGCGAACATGAATCATGGGATAAATAGGAAAATCTGAATATAAAACATAGTATATGCACCAAAACAGGAAATATTTTCATAAAATATGATATAAGTAATTATCATTATTTTTAATCTGTAGAACTTAGCACAGAAGGGTATTAGAACAATAATACCTGAAAGAATCAAACAAGAATCAGTATCAACCAAAGACAAAGCGTAGGATACACTTGCCTGATCCTATTCTGTAAATTTCCTTACTCGAATCTGGCAAGAAGATTCTTCCTCTCATTCTTCCCCCTCGTGCCCCTTTTTTTTATTTTCTAAACTTTTTTTCTTTCCCTAACCCCAAAATACTATATTTAAAGATAACGGGGTAGGTGAGAGCATGTGGGGGTAGGCTACCTACTTTGGTACTTCTCTTTTTTCTGCTCAATCCCCTACCTTGAAAAGTCAGTGAAGCAAGTGGGAGCCAGTGGGAGCAGACCACCCGCTCCGACTTGGCCGCTCCGGCCTCTATTTTCATCTTGCTGATAGGCCAATCCAAATTGGTCAACATGCCAATCCGATCAACTAGCTAATCCGGTCAACAAGTCAATTCAGTAAACTTTCTACTTCAGTTAACTGTCCAATTTGGTCAACTTCTCTAATCGGTCAACTATCCAATCCGGTCAACTTCTCTAACCGGCCGACTTGCTATCTAGGCCGATTTCCCATTAAGGTCGTGTGGCTAAGTCCAAGGAACCCGATCTTTACAATTCTCCCATACTTATAATAAAAATTTCATCATCAAAATATAACAAAACTCATATACCTCATGGAAAAAGATGGTGATATTTATTCCGGATCTCCTCTTCACGCTCCCATGTGGCTTCCTCAGTGGAATGATTTTTCAATAAAACTTTTACTAGAGGAATAGTCTTCGTGCGTAATATCTGATCTATCCGATTTAAAATCTGCACCGACTCTTCGGTATAAGATATATTTTCACCAATAGTCAGAGGTACATTTTCGAGGACAAAAAAATTTTTTTAGGGGGGTAGATTGTGACATCCCGAATAATTTCAAATTTGATATTAATTTATATAATAAATGTTTGATTATTTTAAAATGTTAAAATAATAATAATAATAGTACTAATAATAATAAATAAGTAAATAGAGTAAATAATAATAATAAGGAAAAATTGAGAAGCAAATGAACGAAGAAGGAGAGAAAAGAGGGAGAAACTGCAGGCCGATTTTGCTGCGATGGCTCCCCCTTCTCCTACCGATCGGTTGGAATAGCAACTTTTCCTTCTTCCTTCCGGTCACCAGCTTTGTTTTCTTTCTTTCTGTTGCCTCATTTGCCTTAAAAATAAGCTTTGCCTTCATTCTCCTCTTTTGAGGTTGTTACAGTCAAAACCAATGAATAGCCGGAAGCCACGGCTATTGCCGCCGTCGCCATAGTCACCTTGCTATCGCTGGGATTGTTTGAAGCCGCCGTCGTTGGCATTTCTTGCTAATCAGGCAAGTTGATTTGAGATTTCTTTCGCAAGTAAAACTCATGATTTCTACAAGAGAACCCTACATTAATTAGCAAGTAATATGTTCCTTCTCTTGCAATTACCCGCATTCTTTCTAGTTAATGTCAAAATTTTGTGTTTGTTTGCCGTGATTATTATGGGAACCAATAGTATACGTTCTGGAAGTAAAATGGGAAAAAAATAGAGCCTTGGCTCTGGATGGTGGAAATGGATTTGTTTCGAGGGGCTTATGCTGAATTAGGACATAATAACTAGTGGATTTATGCTATAAAATTTATTAATTTATTTGTTAAATTATGAAAGTTAGAAATTTTCTTATTATCTGTGAGAATCAAAATATGGCCGAGAGAACAGAGCATCTTGCTCTGTTATGCCACTGTGCGATTTCTGTGATGGAGATGGCGAGAAGTTGACTCAGAACTTAGGCGCGTTAGTGGGATTTATGTAAACCTTGGGTGCGCGGATTTACAGAGGTATATATGTGTGTCTGTATCACCTGTGTGTGTGCGTAGCGTGTATGTGTGTGCGTAGCGTGTGTTTGTGTAGCTTGTGGGTATGTAGCCGGGTGTGGGTGTGTCTGAGAGGTGCAAGGGTGATGTAGGTATGTGACAGAGAGAGGACAATGGTGGGTGCTGCTATGTGTGGGTTGTGTAGTAACCTATAAGTGAATATATATAAAGAGAGAGGATTTAATAAAATATTAGGGCATTTGATAGAATATTCAAACTATCCATGGTACTTTTCTTTCTTTTCTGATAATAACATTATTTGTGTTATCTTTGATTGGGTGGGTATGGTCCTTGTCAGCACCGAACAATATTTTTATCATTATACTTGCAAAGTCTTTTTTGTGTTATGTTCAATTACGTGAGTATTTGAATTATTGGCTTTTGACAGTCAAGGTTGAGGAGAGCGTATGAAAATACTAAGGTATCTGATCGAATGGGAGGTTACGGTACCTTAATGTGGTCTATACTTATCCGATACTGATTTTTGTATCATGGTGATAATGAGGTATATTGTTTATTGTGGAGGGATACTTATAGTCATGTGACTATCGTATGAGATAATATCAGAGATATCATTTGGTGAGGGTTATCATGGATGGTATGTGTATACTACATGTACAGCCTCTAGAAAGACTGTAAGGGTAGTGAGGATACCATGGAAAACTTTGTGTCCCTTACCCAACTATTAGAGACGTAAATATGCAGCCTTTGATTTTTAGTGGCAGAATAAGGTCCAAGAAGATTCATTGTGATATTTCGTCATTGTTAATACCTTTTAAGTTTGGGATTCGGTAAAATTCACGAGTTATATTCGGTAGAATCTACATGTCAGATTTTACGATATTCGGATTTAGTGGAATCTATGTTATTCATTGTTATTTGATATTCCAATCGTTCATGTTGATATTCGGACCAAGCGATCCCTTTATTTCTTGTGAGGTCGGATTCTGAGGAATCTTTACCTGTAATTGAAAATTCTTCCTATCTTTGTCACATTAGAGTCCAGAGTGTCCTTCCTCATGCATTTGAGTCATAAATACGATGAAATATAAATTCTTGGATATATTTATCTGTTTGATATTATATTATTGTTGATGACCCTTGGCACACATTTTGTATTGTATACTTGAGATATTTGTTTTTATTTTCTTTATTTTGTTTAGATTGTTATCACTTGTTGGGTATTTGGTTTACTCTTACTATTTTTCTTTCTTTCAGAGTAGTAGGTTTAGACGATAATGACTCTAAAGTTGGATAGAAGGTTGTGGCAAGAGAAATTGAGACCTAACAAGAGAGAGTATTGATTTTATGCTCTAAAGATACATTTTGATCTTTTGCTTTATTTTATTGGTATTTTTGGGGTTATGTATTTTTTTCTAAATTTATTGTTTGTGTGAGGATATTTATATTATTATATTTATATTTTTATCAGTTGTGGATGTATTATATATTGATTTGGGATTTAAATTTTTTTCCATGTGATCAGATTTGGGTATTAGTTGTGACTTTTTGAGTTTGAGTCATCACAACTCCTATAGCCGGGTGGTTGCATTGTATCTATTACATGCTTAGTTTTTTGAAGGTATTGAATCTATATGGGTCTGAGCCCCTGAGCTTCAAAGCATTCTTGGTATACAACGATCTCACATATATGACTTGAATTGCTACATAGTCCTTCCAACTAAGCCATTAAGTTATTACATTAGGTTGTATGAATCCTTAGTGTGCAAACCAAGTGACTAAACTAGTCAAGATCAACACAACTTCTACTTATTGAGATTTGGTAGTCTGATGTGTAAC